>JAADVP010000943.1:0-12829 GCA_023335675.1 Globisporangium solare
CGAATGATATGCTGACGTCTCGGAGTTTGAATGGGGATACACATATTCTCACGTTCCCCTCCGACTAAATGCGTCGGACTCACCACCATACGCTACCTACCTACCCCAAATTGGTATTATTGGTAGATATTGGCCCTACACAACTTTCTATTGGCCAATGCTCGGGAGGCGCATTCTTATTGGTTAAGGCGACTAGTACAAATATCTAGTAAGATCGGAGTTTTGATCATATTCAACCACACCTTGACTTTTCAGGATCTATCCAGTCTGAAGGGGAAACCTATCCAACAGCCTACACCACTCAGTACTGTTTCGTCCTCAATAGGGCGCTTGGCTCTCCTCTGGCTTCTCACATAACCGGGGCCAGTATTGAGGCGTGTCGCTGCCACTCACCCGCGTCCACCAACGACGAGCTCCACAGCACCAAGGGATCCACTCGACTGCGAGCATTTCCGTTCACCTGCGTGCGTCCGCCGTACGCTCCGCATACGCACAGTTTGCACAGCCGCGTCATCTGCAGCCTACACACTCGTGCGTCGTATTGCATCGCTGTCGGCCAGCCAAAGCACGCAAAAGGGGACGAGAGAGAAGTCGAGCGTTGTGCGCGGTTTTTTTAGCGTCACTTGAAACGGCACGGCTGCTCCTCTTCTGCCGCACGCTTGCGATTTAAAAGACAAGTAAAGGAGACCGTTGCGATCATTTCTCGCCAGCCACGATGATGGTGATGGCTCCGCAGTCGAGCGTGGCGCTCTCAGCCCCCGGCAGCGCTGGCGCCGCCCCCAACCACGTCACGACGCACCTCCCAACGCAAGGCGCCGTGTTCAACGCCAAGTCGGCTGTTGCACTTGTGAACGAGCGCCGCATCGAGTTTGTTCGTGCGCGCAATGTGCGCGTGATTGGGAAGATCGACGAAGCCACAGGAAAAGTGCTCGGTTCATCCTCCTCGTCGACGACAGGACAGAAGAAATGCGTGCTCGTTGAAAGCGAGGACATTGAGCGGTTATTGGCCTGGAAGCACTCGAAGAAGATCGGCCCGGGCTTTGCTAACCTTGGCAACACGTGCTATTTGAACTCGGTGCTGCAGTGCCTCACGTACACGCCCAGCTTTGTGCAGTACCTGCTCGAAAAAGACGTGTTTGCCTCGTTCGTGGGAGGCAGCTCGAGCGGCAACAACAAGATGCTCAGCAATGGCAACAAGGGGTCAAATAGTTTCTGCGGCGTTCGCGTAATGAGTCGGCTGCTGCAAAGTATACACAGCAATGGAGGCAGCAATGGCCGCGTTTTGCAGCCCAAGGAGTTTGTCATGAACATCCGCCACGTATCCAAGAGCTTCCGCATCGGTCGCCAGGAGGATTCCCACGAGTTTTTCCGCTTGATGCTCGACTCCATGCAGCGTTCGTGTTTGCGCAAGGCGAACATCAAGCAAGAAAATCACCCGGCTGCACCGACGACGCTGGTCAACCGCATCTTTGCCGGAAAGTTGAAAAATTCTCTCAAATGTGCCAAGTGCAAGTATGTCTCAGAGCGCTTTGATGATTTTCTGGATCTGTCGCTGGAAATCAATAACGGTATCAAGAGCATCAAAGGCGCGTTGAAGCATTTCACTGCTGTTGAGACGCTTGACGACAGCAACGCGTGGAAGTGTTCGTCGTGCAAGCAGCTGAACCGTGCCGAGAAGGGCATGACAATCGAGACATGTCCGAATGTGCTCGTGATTCAGCTAAAGCGCTTCGACATCATGTTTGGCAAGATCAAGAAACATATCGAGTTTCCGACGTCGCTCGATCTCGCGTCCGGGATGAGTAAAAGCAGCGACGATCGCAAGCGCGGGCGTACCAAGTATGAGTTGCATGCCGTGCTCGTGCACGCTGGGTACTCGACAGATTGTGGTCACTACTATGCGTTCGTCAAGGGACCATCTGGGCAATGGTATGAGATGAATGATGAAAGCGTCCGGTGGGTGAGTCTCGACACTGTGCTGCAACAAAAGGCGTATATGCT
Source organism: Globisporangium solare (assembly GCA_023335675.1). Lineage (NCBI taxonomy): Eukaryota > Oomycota > Peronosporomycetes > Pythiales > Pythiaceae > Globisporangium > Globisporangium solare. The sequence continues at coordinate 2,002 of JAADVP010000943.1, forward strand.
GTTTTACTCTCGCGTGCTTCCTTTGTCAGAACGACCCAAGCCGAAGGAAAAGGCAAAAGATGAAGTGGTGGCAAAGGACAGTGTTGTGAAGCTGCAAGCAGGAGAAGAGATTCCAGTCAAGGTTGTGGAATCCAATGGAGTTGCGCTGAAAGCAGCACCAAAGCTGACAAAAGAGCTCGACATGAACGGGTTCCTCGCGAGTCTGAAGACAAACACTACCAATGCTAATGCCGCGGATGGTTCGACACCAGCAGCACGTGAGGATGTTGATATCCAACGTGTGCTATCAAAAAAGAAGAACGTCGTCGTGACCTTTAATGTCACAAAGCGAAGAGCTCTTTCATCATCGCCGTCAGCATCCGAAAGAACATCTACTATAGTGTCACTGCCACCAAAGTCGAAGCATTCGCTGGCACCGGCATTCAGCGGCCGTGTTGGTCGATTATACAAGTTCACTACTGCGGTGTGGAGACCGTACTCTCCGCTGAAGATGGTCACGAGCGAGGTTAGCGAGGTTGTGAAAGAAAGCAGCGAGCCACAGCAAACACAATCCAAACCGTCGCATGAATCGTCGCCGCAGTTAGCAGCGGTGGCTACTGCGCCGCCGGCAGCTGATCCGAAGCCTGCCAAGCTGACCAAGATCCACTTTGACCCTCGCCAGCTGAAGAACATCGGCGTCAAAAGCGCAGCTTTGTTTGGCAAATCTGTCGACAAGTGGGGTGAGACCAATGGCTGGAAAGACGAAGCCTCAACCGAGCAAGGTGAGAACGCGACGACGGAGTTGGATGAAGAGCTCGCTGCGAAGCATGATCGCATCATGAGTAAGTTAAAGAACGAAGACTGGAAGCATCGCAATGCTGGCCGCCAAGACTACTGGGACGAGACTCTCGATACCGGAAAGATCAAAAAGGCCAAGAAACGCAAAGAGTTTGTGCCAAACCAAGGCTCATCGAACAAATTCCAGATGAAGTTGCAGCACAAGAAGCAACGCCACCATTAGATGCGCTTTTTGGACAATACACACACACACGAATGATAAGACAATATATAGATCTTTTCCAAAAGATGGCAAACACGACAGCATGGGAAGGCATGGCAAGACAAGAACATACTGTTCGTCAAGCATGGCGGGTGCTCTATGGAGTCTTCATCAGTTAATATGGCGCCCACACAATCGAGAAATAGGCATGCTGGATGCCAAGCCGACACTGTGTCCGTTTCTCGAGGCTGAGGGATCCGAAGCGGCACACTTGACCTAATCTGGTGAGCCCCACTTGCAGACAAAGAGTCGAGATGGAGAATGGAGACGCAGGAGGGCACGAGATGCAGATTCAGACTGAAGACCGTGCTTTAGAAGACCCCTCTGTCGAGGACAGCGAAATGGATGATCCAGCCTCTTCTAATGCCAATACTTCCATGTCGGCGTTTTTCCGCGCACCTTCAGACACCGCGGAAGAGCACGAAGTAAAAGGCCCAACAGAAAATGCAGCGGAAGATCCGGATCCAGCTACAACCTCGGTGGAGGAACTTGAGTTCTCGCTGCTTGTCATTTTGCAGCCAGATAATGTGCGGCACCGCGTGATTGTGACGCCCGACATGACGATTGCAGCAGTGACGGACGCAATTTGCAGCGACCTCAAGTTGAGCGCCGACTTGATCGCCTATCCAGGACTCACGCCGTCGCCTGGACACAGTCTCCCCGAGATGCAGCTTGCGGCGCTCGGTCTAAATGGATTAAGCAGTAGCAACAATGGCGGCGATGAACCCATGCTCCAGGCGTACGTGGCAAAGAAAATCAGTACGAGCGAGTACATCATGCCCGATCAGATTCAAATCCAGATATACAACGGTACGCTTTCAACGAAAAAAGACGAGCTATCGATCGATTTTGTGATTTACGTGTCTAATGTGTTTGCCTTGCTGCGCAAAACTAGAGGAGCACGACAGCTATCACACGATTAAAGTCGAGATCGAGAAATTTACAGGACGGAAACCCTATCTGGGCGGCTTTCGGCATCGAAAAACCCAGCAGCTTTTCCATCATGCGTCGGCCCAGGTACCAAAGACTGCTCAACTCGCTCTATTATTTGCATTTGACAACATTAACGCTTCTTCTTGTTTTGTGAAGACGTTTCTTTCTCGTGCACGACGGAATATCGGGATTACGCGATCGCATCGGGAGACTCAGACCCAAGAGTTGGTGACCAGATCACTGTAGACTTCCCGTGAGTCCGGTACTCAAATGGCGCGGCGCGATCTGCGACTCGACGAATCTTGCGACCGCTACGTTACTGCCAAGCCATACTTCGACTCGTACCAGCTTGACAGTCTCCGTGACGATTCGGTGCTCTTGATTCAGCGACTTTGGCGTGGCTATAAGGCGCGCGCGTACGTTTATAACCTTCGCGAGCAAAAGCGTCGGATCCTGGTTGTTGGTGAGCTTGAGGCCTAGGAAAACGCCATCGAGGATGCGAATTACCAGAAACGAGAAGTGTATCGACGCGCGCACCCGAAGACTGTCAGCGGTTTTGAAGTTCTCTATAACGAACTTGGTAAATGGCGTCACGTTGAGACTCGGAAGGTCCAGGACGATTTTGATCGCAACCTCCTAGACTCTGACGCACGGCAGCGGGCACTTGAGGCGATCTTAGCCAAGGAGACGAAGCTCCTACAGACCATTGACCACTTGAAACTCACTGCGGCTGATTCCAACCGCAAGCAACGCACTGACACGGCGCTGCAGTACATGGCGCGTCCAAAGCACTGGCAGATGAGCGACGGCGGCGTGAAGGAAGTGCACACACCGTTCACGATCCGCGCCAAGGAGCTAATGGACCTCTACCACGGCCTGAAGGCCAGTCTCGTGTCCGTGGATGAGCGGCTCGGCGTGCTGCTGCATGTGAAGTGGACCGTGAAAGAGTTCGAGTGTCAGTTAACCAAGGAGATCGTTGAGCTGATCGACCGCGAAGCCGATATGCTCAATCGGGGTTGCAAGGAAAAAAGCCTCGAAGGGCTTCGCAAACGCCTGAGCAACCTGCTTCTGCAGTTTATTGAGACCCCCCGAGTTTAACCCCGAATATGCGACCGTAAAGTAGCATGCCTCGTCGGTAGGAAGGTAATGTGCGAATGAGCAACAGCAATCTCAGATACAGTGTGAGCTGCGGTGGGAAGAATGACTTTACGGCTCGAGAAGCTGCGTATCTTCTGAACCAATACCTACAGATGTGCGCGTTGTAGTTCAAACGTGTGACTGCCCGAGTGAAAAGCTTAAGGAATGCTCAAAGCTCGCTGGACTATTTTCCGATTTGCCCACAACTCGTTGCCTAGCTACGGGTTTGCACTGAGACTTTCCAACGCTCATCGACCCATCGACTTGCGAAATTCGTTATTATTGACAATAATATCCGGTCGTTTCCAGATTACAGAACACAGAATTCATAAGGCATCGATTCCTAAATTGAAACTTCCTAAAACAAAACACCTGTGAATTTGAATAAAGCAACACCATCATGCAGTTTTTTAGAGGACGAACAGTACTCTCGGACGACCTTTCCGACCAGTCGTCCCTTCCTGCAACCTTGCAATGAGCCCCTCTTCTCAGCAGCCAAATCGGCGCGATTGAAGAAAAAAAATGGTGCGTAGCGCGGCTGATGTGGGCGCGCGCGCGCGTTCTCTCGCGGAGAAAGCCACGGCGCGCATTGACTATGTGTGTGCCTCTGTGGGGTTGGAATGCGTAATCAGCCGGGATACGAGGCCGAGGAGATGATCAAGCGCATCAAGAGCCACAAGGGCGTGCAGGCCGTGCTCATCGTCAACCAGGAGGGCGTGCCGATCTACTCGTCCACGAGCGACGAGGAGTTCGCCATGGACCACGCGGCGCTGATATCACAGCTCGCGGCCAAGGCCAAGTCCACGATCCGCACGCTCGACCCGACCAACGACATGACGTTCCTGCGCATCCGCTCCAAGAAGCACGAGATCATGATCGCCCCAGGTACTTTCTGGCCATGTTATCCACTTCTGCTGCTGGGCGCTATTGCAGTGGACGGCAGCAGTCGTATTGACGCTCGCTCTTTTGTGTGCGTGACGAGCAGATAAAGAATACGCGCTGATTGTGATCCAGAACCCAAATCCAGGCACAGAGCACGACGCCGCTGACGCAAGCTAAGCTGAAGCAGCAGCAGACGCACAGAAGGAAAGCACAGCACGCTGCCTCCGGCACTCAATGGCGTGCTACCTGTTCGCTGAAGTCGTTGCCGCGCCATCCATATATGCATAACGAAGACACTTTTTTTTTCACGGATGCCGCCATGAGCGAGTCGCCCTTTGCCGCGTTATATCAGCAGCAGCTCAGACGGAGTGGGTTTTTCCTTTTTTTATGAAGTACTGTCGTAAGTTATCTGGTATGTGTCGCTTGCAACAACTCCCATATAGTAACGGATGTCCTTCGCGCGAGGGAGACTCATTGGAGGGAGCGCAGGAGCTTCAAGATCGTAGAGAAACGCATCCGAAGCCGCAGCGCAGCCACCGAGCGCGCCATTCCCCACGAGCGAGCCGCAGAGAAGACCATGACGCGCTCGTCGCTCAAGAAGCACGACTCGGCCGTCGAGTCCCGCGCGCTCAAGGCGCGGCGCGACCGCGTGACCACGCAGGTGCGCAAGGACAAGCGGCGCCAGGCCGTGCAGACCAAGCGCCGCCGCCTCATGTCCTCGGACGACGCGCAGCTCACGGGCCGCGACATCTCGGAGCTCGTGGCCATCCTCGCGGACGCGAGTTCGGCGTCCGTCGACGCGCGACAGGAGCGCTTTAACGTGCTGCGCGAGATCCGCGTGCTGCTCTCGACCCACGAGCATGACTACGACGTCGTCGAAAAGATCATCGAGTCTGGGGTACGTCTGGCTGGGTCTCGCTTTCGTTGTACATGCGCTCACTCCACGCTTGCGCTTTTTGCTGCTTCTGCAGATCGTGCCGGTCATGGTGAATCTGCTGAACTCGGCGTCGCCGCTGGCGAGCGCCACGCGCACGGGCGGCGAAGTGTACCGCGAGATCCTCTGGTGCCTCACCAACATCGCCAGCGGTCAGTACGAGCACACGAAGCTCGTGCTTCCCGCCGTGCCGCGGCTGCTGCAGTTCCTCGAGGGCGCAAACAACACGCTCGCAGAGCACGCGGCGTGGGTATTGGGCAACATCGCGGCCGATTGCGAAGAGTTCCGCCAGCAACTGATCGCGAATGGCGCCGTCGTTCCGCTGATCAAGCAGCTCGCGGCGTCATCGTTATCATCTGAGAGCAGAGAATTGGCCAAGAACTGTGCGTGGGCGCTCTCGAACATCGCTCGCGGTCACGAGACGTCGGCGCGGGCGTTCGTGGACGGAGGTATCATCCCCGTAGTCGCTGTGGGTCTCACGCAGGGAACATCGCAGTCGTTCACGGAGGAGACGGTCGTGGAAGTCGCGTGGCTGCTCAGTTTCCTCACGGCGCGCGAAGAGCAGTACCTCAAGGCGTTTCTCGAGAACCACGTGGTCGAGTTGCTGCTGCCGTACTTTGCGACGTCGAACGAGCTGTTGTTGACGCCGATTCTGCGCGTGTTTGGCAACATTTGCTGCGGATCGTTTGACCACCACACGGACGAATGGCAGTTGCCCTACGTGCACGCGCTGCTGGGCAATGGAGCGGACTCGCCGTTCCTGGCCAAGCTCGGTGAGTTCTTGCAGCCTGATGTCGCCACGAGCCACGCGCACTTGGCCTCGGAAAGCGCGTGGGTGGTGTCGAACCTCGCGGCGCTGGACAGCAACGTCGTGCAAGTGCTATTGCAAGCCGGCTTCCTGCCGCTGCTCGGGCGCCAGTTCAAGGACGGGAGCTTCGAAGTGCGCCGCGAAGTCGCGTTCGCGCTCACGAACATCGCGCTGACGAGCGCCGCGCACTTGGACCAAGTGCTCGCGCTCAGCGGCGATGACAGCATCCTCACGGGCTTTCTCCAGTACCTGAACGCGGCCGACGTGGCGCTGGTCGGCAATTCGCTGCGCTTCATTGAGAACGTGCTGCGTGTGGCCCCGCGCGGCGTTCACGTTGTCGAAGTGCACGAGGGCATCGACGCTCTTGAGAGCGTGCAGTTCCAGTCGGGCGAGGAGCATCTCTCGCAGTGGGCCGCGGCGCTCGTGAACGAGTTTTACGGCGAGAACTACGGCGTGAACTCGCCCGTGAACACCGGCGCGGCCGGCGGGTTTGTACCGAGCCTGTTGGTGCTGCAGCCGCCGCCGTCGGGCGGCGTGCAGTTCAATTTCGACCAGTCGGCGCCCGGAGGCCGCGGTCGCGGCGCGCACATGACCACGCCCGCGTGGAAAAAGTGATTCTCTTTTGGGGCGAGCAGCGCGCAAGAAGACACGCACACGGCAGGAAAAGAAAGAACGAAACACGCCATTATTCATGCAATTTATAAGCACCGCAATGCACAACAACAGTCCAGGGATTCGCATATTACATATCGACTAGCCTTTCAGCTTGTGGTGCGCGAAGGCCGGCGACTCGGTCGGCAGTCGCTCGCCGAACGTGGCGTGGCGCAAAAGCAACCTCGCGTACGCGTGGCAGAGCAGCGCGCCCAGCACCGCTGCCAGCGCTGCGACGAGCGCGAGGCATACGCGGATGTACTTTCGATTGAGATCGCCGTCATGCTGCAGCGCAAACACCACGGCGTAGACCGCGTAGTTGAGCGCGTTGAGCACGAAGCAGACGCCATTGGCGCGCACGAACGTCACTTTGCGCGCGCATGTGCCGCCGCAGAGCAGCAATGCGGCGCCGAGGAAGCTCAGTTGCAGCAGCATGAACGCGATGAGCGCGGACGTGGGCGGAGTCATGTCGTGGCCGCCGAAAAACGGGTTCGTGGAGCGCGAGAGCATCGCAGCACTCTCGCAAACGAGCAGCGCGTCCAGACACGCGATCGCGAGCTTGAGCGGCCACGAGTCGGCGTGCGACGGAGGCAGCGCATGCGCGTACGCGACGTCGTCCGCCATCTCGCAGAGCAGTTGTCGTCGGAGCGGCTGCAGCACGCGGGCGAGTCAGTTGCCCATGTGGCGGTGCTTCCTTGTGCAGTTTCTAATGGCGCGCATCCCCAAGCCTGTAGAAACGCATAGTTTGCTTAACTTAGCGCTACGATATATGAGATCGCGGCTGCCGTTGTCCAATGATTTGAAAGCCAAGAATATGATTCCTTCATAGAACAATAACCTGCTTAAGTAGATTAATATTATGATGGCTGTATGGCACCGCCCTTGCGTGAATCAGGTACTCCTTGAATTGATATTCGGAACCAGTTGGACAATCCGGCTATTTTTTTTAATCCTGAACCCACTGTATCCGGATGCCGCAGAGAGTCCCTCCCCAACGGACACTTGAGTGTAGTCATGTCCCGCTATGCTTCCTTCCTTCCGCACATCAATCCTTAACGGGGAGAGCCGCAGTCGCCTCGGGGCTGCTCAGCCAAATGCCTGTCTCCAGGCCTCCACGCGCTCTCAGCTTCATCATATTGAGCTTTTTGAGTGTATCTCGTTGGCTGCTGTTGGGATGAACTGCTGGAGCATGTACACGTTGCATGCATACTGTTGGTCTACTCATACACCGATCACCCGTTGGAGCATTCGTAGCCATCGAGCGCCCCCATATAAGAGTAGCTCTTGATCTCGATCGATACAGCGGACCGCATCGGTGTTCGTGCCGCACCAAACGTTCTCAGTGACATAATATCACCAGACTACGCCGAGTTCTTCCCGGACGTGTTTGAGCAGTTAAGCCGCCACAGCTTGGGATGCTTGGCCATCCTCGACGGTTTTGGTTCGGACACCGCAGTGAATGCCACTTGCTTGCGACATTAAGGCCAAAGAGGTCAAAAAGACCAATGCCTCTGATATTCAATGTTCGAATATGTGGCTTGTCCCCTGGAAGTGACGCCATGGAGAACAGTGCAATGTCTTCCACATGAACACGCTGCTCGATAAAAGGCGCGTCGGGCGGCTGTGGTAGCAGCGATGACCGTGCGATGCAGCCACGGCGGCAGTAAACATGACGGGACACAAAAGATGGGTCTGTCGTGTCGTCTTGTTCCTCTACACCATTTTATAAAGGAGGATTTTTTTTTCTCCAGCAGGCGGAACCTTGATGCCTCGCAACCCGTCATCTCGGACTTCGATATCGATTTTCCATGCGCAAGGCTCAGCCAAGTAGAAGCAGATCAATTCACAAAAAATCGCTCGTGAGTTGTATTATCCGGACACGGTCAAATCAGGGTCCTACTGTAAAATGGATATTGTGATTTCACATACATTTCCGCTGTTTACTCGCGTCCTGGGTAGAGTCCCGGCGATCCTGGCGTCGGCGCACCCTGCACTTCGCCAAAGTACAACGTAAAGGTCTGCTTCCAGATCTCCACGCGCTCACGGTCTTCCATGAACGCCGCAAATTCAGGCACATTCGCGTTCTCGATGTCCCACACCTGTGGGAACCCGTTGGTCGTCGGGATGTCCGTGCGCACGGTCCAACCCGAACTTGCGCCGGCACGCTGGCGCTCCTCGGTAAACAGCCAGTTGACGAACAACTTGGCCGCAGCGACGTTCTTGGCGTTCTTCAGGATTGCGAGACGCTGGGCCCAGGCCAGGAATGGGTACCCGCCAGTCACGGCTCGTGGAGTGTCACCACCACCGCCCACGCCGATCGCCTTCGTACCGGCACGCACGAGATCACCTTGAACGAATGAGCCGCGGTTGAACGACACGTCTTGTGCCGCGAACTTCTCGGCCCACTCCCAACCGTACTTCTCGACGTACTTGGAGAATAGGAAGAGCACGGCATCGTCGTCATTCGGGTACGACGACGCGATGAGCCCTTTGTACATAGGGTCCACGATCTCAAGCGGAGTCTTGGGTACTGGCAAACCGTTCAGCGTTGTCGCATTTGAGGTGGACGTGAACGCGTACACACTGTACCCATACCACGCACCGTTTGGATCCTTGAATCCGTCGTGGATCTTGGAAAAGTTGGCCGGCTTGTAGCTCAGCAAGTGGCCTTCCTCTTTCCAGCGCGGGAAGTCCTGCAGCGTCTGCAGCGCAATAACATCAGGGACGAGGTTGTTGGTCGCGAACTGGTTGTCGAGGCGCACATCTTGGTACTTGCTGTAATCGACAATGATCGTGGCGTTGATCTTTGGGAAAACAGCCATGAAGGCGTTGGCGAGACGGTCTTGACGCCCCGCAGTGTCGCCACCGTGGTAGACCATAAGTTTACCGCCTTCTTTGATGGCGTCCTCGTAGAGCTGGTCCAATGTCTTGGTCTCTTCTCCGGAGAGGGCAGCACGCGTGCATCCGAGTAAGAGCGCTGGGAAGAAGAGCAGCGTGGAGACGGCGCGCATGTTTGTGAAGAAACTTCGGAAGTGAGGCTTAATTGACGTGTGTGCCAGTTGGAAGAATTGGGAGTGAGCGCTCCTTTTACGAAGGCTGAACGTGGGGGGGGGAGCATGGATAACACTGGATGGCAATGGCCAACTTTTTCTCGCCTGTGTGGTTGGGTCGACAAGCTCTACAGGAGGGGGTGCAACGATGTAAATGAAAAATGTTGGAGTGCAGTGCAGTCAGCAAACGATGCCTTTATAGGATTTGTCTTAATCGGATTTGTTGAGTTTGGCGTAATCAGCGTCGCAAGAGACCGGTTGAGCAGCACGTTGTATCGCACAACAAACTCGGTGAACTCGGTGAATCGCATACAAAATCAGTGAAATATACGGAAAAGAGTGAAAATGGTTGAAAGTCACAGGTATTTTGGATGAAAAAGTAGAGGAATACAAAAAAGGGCGTACTTAGATTACGTTTAGCCCATACCATAAAGATTGCGCACGCCCGGGGGATTTTCAGATCGGAAAAGGTTGCGACTACCGCAAAGGTCAGCTAGATGGGACCACCTAAATGAGGCGTTTGTATTCGTTTTTTTTTTAATGCAGGATCGCCTACACGATAAGGACTGTGATTCATAGATGACTCTCACCCTTCGTCACGAGGTGGCGAACACCTTTTCTGCCACACTGGTTGCACCGAAAGTCGCGGCGAAAATTCCGGCGACGAAATATATCTACTACACAGTTCTTTTTTGTGATCTTCTTTAAAAAAGTCCACCAAGAAATAAATCGTTCCCTTCGTGCTCCTCGCGAAGGGTACGTAGATTTTTGCTCCTGCCGCCACTCTCTCTTTTCGCTGCTCCTTCGCTTGTGGGACATCCTATTGCTTGTAGACACCTCGTCGCTTCGTCGCTGCCACACTTGTCGCCACTTTTGCTAGTGACTGGTCGCGTTTGTATAGTGCGCTGCGAAAATCGTCCTCAATACTTGTAAAGGTTCTTCGACTATTTTTGAATCGATGGTGATTTCGGTGATCTTTGAAGATTTCCGTGTGTGCAACAAAGAACATATACCACAGATATCGGACCAGGACGAGACTCGCGTGTCCGTTTTTAGATCACGTGTTGAAGTGAAACGCGGAATCTCTGTTTAACGTATAATACCGAATAATACGCCCCCTCCAAATAAAGCTCTCCCCTAATAGAACGCCCCCAAATAGAACGCTCTTTGAAGTGTCGAAACTTTCGACACAACACGATCTTGTCCAGTCTTTTGACTTGAATGGACTGGACACGAACGGTTTGGCTTTAGCGTGCCAGCCACCTGCCATTTTCATTCAAGCATGCCAGCGAAGAGGAAGAGCGTCGAAGTGAGCATCAAGAAGCAGGCTATCTGCTGGATCGCTACAGCGGGTGGAGGTGTGCCCTCCCGCGCCGAGGCTCACTCCCGCCAGC
>JAADVP010000944.1:0-12824 GCA_023335675.1 Globisporangium solare
GAACTTTGGAAGAAATCTCTTGTAATGAGATGACGAAAGAGCAACGACCTTGAATGCTTCCCAGTGTCCGAGGGCATAAAGCTCTTGTTTCATTTCGTGATTCTCTGGAATGCACGACGCGGTTGGCTGGGTAAATTTAGTACGGGTCTTCAATGTGCTAATAATCGCGGCAGCACAGTGATTCCGCGATATCAGATCTGGGGTTTCTCTCGAAATCAGATCGATGACGCAATGCATTGAAGCTGCAGCCGCTGGATCGTGGTAAGCAACCACATGAACAAGAAATGCAGGAGAAGTCACGAACACTTACCGCTCGCTGTTCAAGTCTGAGCGATGGAATCGAAGCCAATGGCGTTTGTTTTCAGTTTTCTTGTTTTCTCTCACACAATCTTTGCTTGATTTTCAACACTCAACAATCGTCTGCTCTTCACTCTTCATCTACCGAACACATTTGTTTGCGTGTTTTGCACCACCACAGCCCGAAGCCTGGATATCCGAAGACATCGGCTACGCTGTATCATTTTCTCGTATCCTGCCTGCAAGAATTGTGCAGGTAGAAACTAACCTTGGCTTGGACTTCACCTAAGATGACCTTCCTGTCGTCATTATGTTGCGAAGCAGAGCAAGGCAGACGGCTTATCTTCGCGCGCCGAAAAATGAACTGCGGTTGCTCTCACTGCTTCGGCCAGATCGGAAAATGCTACTTGAACGGCCTGATGAACCGGCTCCGGACAACGCTGACGAGGAATCTGACGGCGACAGACTCACAGTCGACGAAGACGAGAATCGTCCACTTGGGATCGAGTTCGCCAAAATAGAAATTCGCTGGAAATCTTCGACTTCCATAGGTGGCGCTCTCTCATACGTTCGCTGAACGCTGCCAGCTGTGGCTTTCTCAAGCTGGGATAGCGTGATACGCATACTTGTACCGATGAATTCCTTCGTGTGCACGTGAACTTGAATGTCTGGGCGCTCTGCAAGCTTTGGGATAATCAACTGCATGAACCCATCAAGCATCATCGGCGTCACGTATTTCAGCTCCACTCCCATTGGGAAAGTGTCCGAAACAATAGGGCCGCCGTCCAAAACGTTCTTGAGCCAGCGAGTCATGTAATCCAACTTCTTAGGGTTGCCTTGTGCCCAGTCAGTTAGCAAACGCTTCCAAGGAACTGAGCCCAGCGTGTAGTGCATCGGAGGCGGGAAGTTACGGATCTCTTCCCATTGCTCTTTCACACGGCGATTGCTGCCCTTCGTCGAAACCTTGCTCTTCGCATGCGAAATTCTCGCTGCACTCTTAAGAATAAGGTGTTGCGCCTCGGTTGTCTTTAGATCCGATGATCCATTCGCCAGGCTTACAAGCATAGCTTTATCAGACGCTTGGGAAACAAACGACGATCGCAAGTTGGTTGGTGTCGGAGCTCCCGGAGTTGGGGCGGTGCTGTTGGCAGGTGGCGTCACAATAGAGCCCAAATCGGCAGGCAGCTCCAAGGTTTCACAGATGTAGCTGCGCAACTTCTCGTATTCTGCCTCCAATGCGGAAAGGTAAGTCAAGTCCTTGCTCTCTTGGTCGCGATGGGCCATCTTCTGGACTTTTTCATCCACCTCTTTCGACTTCTGCCAATTCTTCAGGGTGCGGTTTTCATTCTTCAACTTTTGAATTTCTTCTTCTTGTTGTTCCAACTGTCTGCGAAGCTTTTCATTCTCATCATGGAGAGCAGTGATCACTTCTTGACTCTCATCAAGAATGCCGCTGCTGGCACTCAGTCGGTGGTTCTGATTGTTCAGCATGGACCCGCGCAACGACCCGCCAAGCTGGTTGGGTTGTGCGTCACCTGGGGTGGGAGCTGCAGCGCGTGTCTTCGCAGCAGAAGGAGACAACTTGGCTCCAGGACTTGGCAATTGTTGCTTACGATCCAGCTTCAACTGCAGTTGTGCAACCTTGAGACCCAACGCCTTGTTCTTCTTCTCATTCTCCATTTTCTTTAAGAAAACCAGTCGAAGAAGAGTAAAGCGCGAGAAACTCTGTAGCTTTCTCACTGCAGCAATCTTCCGCAAATACTGACGTCGGATAACAAAGCCACGGTAGATCGCTTGGAAACGAATAATAGAGTAGGCAAACTTCATAGCACGGTAAAGTTTTCTCGCCACTTGGCCCCGGAAGCGCGCTTGGACCTTGATAACTCCATTTTTCAGAGTCAGGAATCGCTTTCGATGCACGTACCGACGCCAGTATTTTTGAATGACTGCTGCCTGTTTCTTTTGTTTCAGATAGCGACGTCGTACAAGGTAGCAGCGAACGGTTTTCTGGAGCACAATTGCGAACTTTCGCAACGCCCATGCACGCTTCGTTTCCAAACCTTCAAGCACACCTTCGCGGAAGTAGACACGGGTCAAACCAACTTGATAGTCTGCCACGTTGCCTCCAGGTAGCAGCTTCTCCATCAGCTGTTCACACTGAACTTTCGTTGCAGAATCACTGACATTGACATCTTGTTGAGCTAGGGTAGTAGGAGAAGCATTCAGCAAGACACGGAATTTCTTCACGCATTCAGAGTGTGGGATGCGACTCGGGTATGCACTTCGCGAGACACGGATAGCTTCGATCACACCAGCACAACGCAACTGGTTGACAATGTCGCCGTGTGAGAAGCAGTTCGCACTCTTCAACGGATTTGGCTTCAAGCATCGGACATAGTGGACTTCCGTGAGACTGATCTTGTCCATCAGCTCGGACAGACTTTCCTTGAACTGCGTACCCACAGTTGTTCTTTTCGGTTGAGCTTGAGTTCTCTTTCGGCCAACAGCAGCTCGAGCAGAAGTAGTCGCGGGGGCGGCTCCAGATACATCATCGGCAAACGTTTTTGCCAGAATTGTCAGTTTTGACGTGCTCATGCATTGCTTGATGTCAGGCAAAATAGCGTCTCGGTGCTTGTCCAGGAATCCAGTCGCATCGTACGTAACCTTACCAGCGTAGTGATAAATGGAAAAAGCGCACTGGTTCAAACGAGGTGTCTCAAGCAACGGGTTGTTCTCCATGACGGCTCCCAATTTACTTGCGAATGCGGCATCTGTACCCGTGGCCAGCAACGATTCTTCATTCAAAAAGCTGATCACACCCAAGCGGCCTTCGATCAGGTTCAGCACGTCTTGGTTATCAGCAAACTGGATGTGAGACCACGAGATGTTTTCTTCCTCGTACTCCAATTGCACCGTTTTGAGAACATCTTGAACAAATTTTTGTTGCAACTTCTCATTGGCGTAGTTGATGCAGAATTGTTCAAACGAGTTGGTCTCGAAATGCTCAAACCCAAAAATATCGAGAATTCCAATGAATGAGACCGCATCCTTGGTTTTCACACCAATCGTCTCGTTGATTTGGTCTACGAGCCACAAAAACAGCTTCGAGTACAGACTCTTGGCCAAAGCATCTCGGCAATCCGTAGCTTGGTCACTTGTCATTGGCTTCAAGATAACTTCTCGCCCAACAAACACGTTACGGTTGCACACTGCACGCTCCAGGGCTGAAACCTCGACGCCAAGCAACTTGCACGCAATAGCAAACGGTTTCTCGTCAACAACTTGAGACGCATCAACATCACCATTCGCAGCGCAAAAGCTCGTTTCACCAAGGTGAAGAATGGCCGCCAGGATTTGCAGAATTTCTTGCTGCTGGTTCTTGTCGATGCCAACGAGCTCCAACGCTTCACAGGTTCGGCTTAAATCTCCTTCTTCATCGAGAGGCACGCTGTTGTCTTTGTCGGATACATACTTGAACGTTTGTTGGCCGGATAGTTCAAGATCGGGGAATTGACTGCGCTTGCTCAGTAACTGGTAAAAGATGTGGAAGTTCCGCTCGCCATCGGCTTGCGTCGTCACACGCGATTTCTCCAAAAGGTACGTGCGCGATCGAGCTCCAATGAGCATCCCATCCTGGGTGAACTGGAGCTCCGTAAACTTACCAAATCGAGAACTGTTGTCGTTTCGCACTGTCTTCGCATTACCAAACGATTCCAGCAATGGGTTTGCTTTGATGATTTGCTGAATCACCTTCGAGTTCGAGTTCGACGCCAATGCGGCCAGGTGGCTCATCACGATTTTCGTCGTCTCTGTCTTACCGGCGCCGGATTCCCCACTCACCAGAATGGACTGGTCCTCTTTCTTCGTGCGCATGTTGAAAAACGCCTCCATCGACACTGCGTACACGTGCGGGGGTTTCTCCTCGCGCTTGCCATCGCTGAAGCGTTCCATGATGGACTTGTCGTACAGGTTCAGCCACTGGTATGGGTTCACGGCAATGCAGATCTTGCCCGTGTACGTATCTGGGTCCACAACACATAAACAGTCCGAATGAGTTCTTGGTGATCGAACGAAAGCCGACGCAACAACAACACGTACATGGCAATTTGCGGAAGAAGCGGCGGCGCAGGTTATGCAAAATCGACGCTTCGTGAAGGTGGTCGATCGTGATCATGTCTTCAAACCCGAGCGACGTCGACGAGCTGTCACTCGCATTCTGCAGTGGCAGCGACAGTGTCGCTTCGTCTGTCCCTCCATTCGCCGTGTTGAGTCCTTGGAGCGCCTTCAGCACCAGCGGGTCATCCAGTTTAACCTCGCGCTCCGAGCCCTGCAGGTTCTTGAGCTCCCGCTCCGCGGGGATCAGGTCGAGTGCTTCCGCATCGTCCGGGCTCACGAGGTTCTCCATACGCACAATCACGTTCTTCCCGCGCACCTGGGTAATCACGCCAGGAAGCCACACATGTTCGGCATCCGGCGCGTACACCTACATACAGCAAGCGGTGGTTGCCGCCACACCAGCGCATTGATCCAAACGCGCATGGATGTGCCAGAGAAAGAAAGAACGCAGCATCCAAGTCAGCGCCACGATGCTGCAGACACGCAGACAGAGCATGCGGCGCATATGCACACACACACGGGAGGGGACGCACCTTGATGCCCTCCATGCCGGTCGTCGTTTACGGAAATAAGCGCCGCTGCTGCCGCCAATGCCCACGCGCCGCCGCGTGCGCGAGTTCCACTTTCCTTCGCACTGTCGAAAAGGGGGGCGGGCGGGCGTGTCCGCTACCCCTAGCAGCTGACACGTACAGCAGAGCGCCTCTTGTAATGCGTATCGGCGTCCTTTTCAATGGGTAAACTACATCATAATACTTGGATTTAGTATCCTATCTACTATAGCCAGGATAGAGCATAATCAAAAGGCTTGGCGAGATGAAAAGGGGCCACCCTGCTGTTTTTTTTTTCCTGGAGGAGTGGCAGAATCGACAGCGAGGTTTTTTTTATTAATGCATGCGACGACGGATCCTCTGACGCGACAAAATAGTGAGAGTGGGTGAGGAGCGAGAGCGAAATGATAGACGACGCTACAGTGTTCTTGTACAGTGAATGACGCAAAATGCGCTACAAACGGATGCGTGCTCTCGAGATCCTTTTTTAGCGTCTGCTGTTATATTTTTCGCTCACAATGCGACGTTTCTCGTGAGGTTTTAATCAGAAGACAAATCACCTTTCATAGCTGCCTGGATAAAACCTCGGCCGCAATGAGGTGTTTGTGGCGGGCGGCGAGCAAACCACCCAGCGAAGAACAGGAAGATGGCGGCGGGAACCTCCACGATGATGGCGCTGACGGCACGCGGCCATGCGCGCCGCAGCTCCTCACATGCTGCAGCCTTGCGATCGCTGCTGGCGACGCACTACGCGAACACTCCAGCGGCTGCGGCGGCAGCGGCGCTCCGTCACGCGCATCTCAGCGGCCCCGCCATCGTCCGCGGCATTGCTACCACCAAGCAGCACGACCCATGGCAGTGGCTGAAAGACCCCGAGAATCCACGCTTGCAGCAGTTTCTAAAGGTGCATGCATTTACAGAGGTTTGTTTAATGGCATGTCACTCATGTGGTTTTGTTTGTGACATATGTTGAAGATGGAGCGCGGGTACCTGTCGCACCAGATCTCCAAGCCCCGGTTCCGCAAGATCGAGCGCGCGTTCTACATGGAGTTCCGTGCGCGCGCGCTGCGCGCCGACGCTACGATCCCCGAGCGCATCGGCTCATACGAATACTACATGCGCCAGTCGCCCGGCGAGAACTATCAGGTGTACTACCGCCGCCATCGCGCCACGCAAGTCGAGGAGACCGTGCTGAACCAGAACGTCGAGATGCACGTGCTCGGTGTCGCGCAGCAGTTCCACTTTGTCGCAGCGATGAAGATTTCGCACGATGAGAACGCGATGCTGATCGTGATGGAGAACGAGAACGAAGAGTACCGCGCCATGATCAAAGACCTAACGACCCAGAGCATCACGCCGCTGCCAAACGTGAAGAATGTGAGGAACGTCGAGTGGAGCAATGTGCCGCGTAAACATTGCTTTTACTACACCCAAGTGGATGCGCACCGCCGACCGTATGCGGTCTACCGCTATGACTGCGACAGGCAGGCACGAGAATTGGTATGTTCTCCTTTTTTAGTGCGCACATCAGCCGCAGCCGGCATATGTGTTCTTACGCTGATGGTGTCTTCCGAAACGGATTGTAGATCTACGAGGAGCAAGATGACGGATTTTTCGTGGACGTGTCACAGACTAAGGACGGCAAATACGTCTTGATCAATTGCAACTCGAAGAATACGTCGGAGATATATGCACTTTCGACCCACGACGAAAAAGCGACGCCCCAGCTGCTTCGACGTCGTGAACCCAACACTGCGTACTTTGCAGACCATGCGGACGACCGGTTTTACATCGTCACGAATGCAGATAAAGCGCAGAACTACAAAATTGCGTCGTCCCGAGAGCCTTCACACCACGAGTCGTGGGAAACCATCCTGCCGGAATCTCAGGATGTGAAAATCGAAGATGTGGACCTGTTCAAGGATTATTTGGTGCTGTACGAGCGCGTGCAGAGTGTGCCTCGAATCCGAGTCTGCAAGCTGAACAATCCCCGAGATAACAACCTTTTCATCCCCTTGCCTCGCGAGCACGAAATTTGTCGTATCAGTCCAGGTGTCAACCGTGACTACACGTCACACTCTGTGCGATTTTCAATCTCGACGCCGCTGGTGCCAGAAATTGTGTACGATTACGACATGCAGACAAAAAGACTTCGTGTCTTGAAAGAAATATCGACGGATACCCCCACGAAACAAAAATCAAATGGCCGTGGCAGTCAATCAAATTCCAAGAAGCACAAGGAAAGCGGTGAGAAGTCATTCGTTCCAGAACACTACACTTGCGAGCGCGTCTACGTCCCGAGCACTAGCAGTCTCGATGTCCAGGTACCGATGACGCTGATCCATCGGCGTGGTGTTAAGCAGAATGGCCAGAACCCAACGCTCTTACTAGGATATGGTGCCTATGGAACGAACTTGGAGGCGGATTTCGAGTTGGAGCATCTCAGTCTTCTTGAGCGTGGCTGGGTGATCGCCCTGGCGCATGCTCGAGGTGGTGGTGAGCTCGGCTTGCAGTGGTATCACGACGGAAAAGGACTTCAGAAGCGCAACACGTTTGATGATTACTTATCGTGTGCAAACCACTTGATCGATCAGCAGTACACGAACCCAAAGCGCCTCGCAGGAAAAGGAGTCAGCGCTGGAGGGCTTGTGATGGGGTACATGGCGAACGAGCATCCATCTCTGTTTCAAGCGATGATCTTGAAAGTCCCATTCTTGGATATTTTGGAAACAATGCAAGATCCAAGCCTGCCGTTGACAGTCCACGAGTATGAAGAGTGGGGAAACCCGAACGACCCGAAAGTGTACGATTATATCAAGTCATATGCTCCGTGCGAAAATTTGCGCCCCGGTCAAGTCTACCCATCAATGTTTGTCACTGGTGGCATGAATGATCAGCGTGTCCAATTCTGGGAACCAGTGAAATGGATCTACAAACTGCGGCAACTTCAAGCCAAGCAACTAGATGATGAAAAACGACTACTGCTGCTGAAATTGAGCGAAGACGAAGGTCATTTTGGAGGTGGTGGACGACTTGAGCAGTTGCAAGAAAATGCCATGGAAATGGCGTTTTTGTATCAGGCGTTGAGGCTGCCCTTCCCATAGAGAAATTAGAGAAACCAAAAAGGTGAGGATGGATCTATCTTTAATGACATTCTGACAATTTTGAACTTTTTATGGTATAAATAGAGATTGCGTAACAGTGAGCAGCTTGGACTGGTTATCTCCCTTTGAGCGCGAAAACAGCATGTTCAAAGGTTCTTTCGAGTTCAATAGTGCTGAGCGACTTATGAAGAGAACAAGCTCGCCATGTCAAGCAAGACCCAACAGCTCGAGCATGAAATTGCAGAGATGGAAGAGCGTCTTGCTAATGTAAAAGTGACGGTTGATGTCGAGCGCGAAGCATGGAAAAAGAGCTGTCGTACCGGCAAAAAAGGCACAAAATGGAAAAGTGCAGCGCGGGAACAATCTGCGGCATCGTCAAAGACGAAGATGGAGAACTCATCGTCCGAGTCGAAGGGAGACGCAAGACGGAACTCAGAGGTTGACGTGAGTATTATGCCATCTTTTTGGGACGCGTTGGAGCTCGCACAGTTCCTTCAAACCAAGCGGCTAACAGCGTTTGCACAAGTGGTGATACATGAGCAAATCACGGGGAAAGCGCTTCTCGATACGGCGCCAGGAGAAATGCGCCATCTATTCCAAGATACCATCGCATCAAATAGTGATCCAAACTGGAAGTTGTTTCTTCAAGAGTGCGCCAAGCTTCACAAACTACAAAAGAAGTTAGAAAAATCATCGAACTTGGTCTCCGCGCAATCGGGTGTCAACGCAAAGAACCCCTCAAGTCAGGACCCTCTGCCCCCAGGAAGTCCGCGTGCAACAACGTCCCTCTTCCCACACATATCACCCAGAATGCCGAATCTAGTAAATTCGTCGACAAGCTCAACTGCCCCAGATGCGGAGAAAGATGCCGACAGGAGGTGCATGAAAACGGCGATGCCAATGCGCAAGCCTCCATTGAATACGCTGCAACTCGCTACGTGCTGGAACTGTGGAACGCGCTTTCCTCGCTCCCAGGGATCAATTTGAGGCAGCCAACAAAGTGCTTCAAAGGCTCTCACGACACGGATTTTTGCTCCAAAGAATGCCAGACTGCCATGGAAAGCACGGACATCAGCATTTCGACTTCCGTGAGTGCCAGCCTCCAAGTTAGTACTGCGCGTGACTCGAAAGACACAACTCTTCACCATCAAGGCATGCTGCCGAATAAAGCAAGGTCGTTCAACGCTTCAAAAGCGAAGCTAAAACAAGCTAGCACATGTGGGAGCAATGGAATGACCACAGATTTCAAGAGATCGCTTGAAGGATTCGATTTTCTTCACATCGCACACAAAGGATCACAACGCGAGGAGGTCCCTCGACCCCCGCCTTTGAGTTCTTCCTCAGGTAAACTGGACGGTCCAGCGATGCTCCGGAAGCGAATTGTAATACCAAGCGGTTCTTCTCCTTACGTTGCGTCAATTTCATCAACACGAGCCATCTTGCCAGGAAATATCCCACCGCTGATGCTCACAAGCACCAACGACCCGTCACGTCAATCCAAAGTGTATCAAAAATCGATATACAAGCTCGACCCGGACCTGTATCAAGCAAATGAGGCTACGTTTGCATCGTGCTTTTACAACGGAGCTGCAGCATCTGGAACGAGCAATACCCGGAAGAATCTAATGAGACTGCAAGAGTACATCAGCGTGAAATCGCTGCACCGATTGAGCCTGACGTCTCGCTCGTGATTTGACACCATTCATCAGTCCTCTCTCGCTGATCTGTTGTAGGGATTTCACTTACTTCGTTTATGGAGGCCCAATGAAGACGATGAGATATTTCTGCATGAAATTGGCGTGCTGAAGAAACCAGAACCACCGCAAAAAATGTTGATGAAGCTCACTCGTCAAGTGGGTCGAGTTGTGCTAGAGAACATGAAAGTGCTCTTGAATCCCGAAAACTGGCATTTGGCAACGGCAATGAGTTTTGTCCCGACGTTGACTCTCTAAACTGTGCTGCGGATACCGAAGCACGATGTGCCCAACCGTGGCCAACACAGCGACCGACAGCCGTCGCCACCAAAAGCAGGCGCACGCGCTGACATGTTCGAGCAAATCGCGGTCATTTATAACAAGAAAGGCGAGATCGTCGCAGTTCGAGCGCAAGAGTTGATCCGCCCGATCTCCGAAGATCAAATGTTGACAGATATCCTCCACGGGATGCGCTCAGGAGCTCTTGCAACGATTGAATGCCGCCGCCTCCGTTTGTTCTCGACGTCAAATCGACTCCCATTTGACCAATGGCACGAGCTACCAGCCAACTCGAGAGTTGTGTTTGAGTTCTTCTGGGCCTCCGCTTCCGGCGTCACAGCATCTGATATTTCTACTGCAAGCACGCTTCTTCCTCGCGCATGGCATCAAGAAATCCTGGAGCGGATGCAGAAAAATATGCAATACCGGTTGCTCGGAAAAGAGAGTATACAACAAGTCCTGAAAGCAGTGAACGACCGCAATGGGCCTCCACAGGCGTTGGTTGCGCTGGAGAAATTCCTCCTTACCACGCGACCACGGATATTAATGCAGCCTCATCGGCACAGATGACGAAAAAGCGAAAAGAGCAGCAGCAACATTCACCGACGCCAAAAGCACACACATGCCCAGGATCGTGAGAGAAACACCACAAATACGCATGAAAGTTGCCCCAACGGCTTTTTCTTTCGAAATGCAATCTTCATGTGCTGAGTTTGTTGATTACGACGGTCTTGCATGCGTTCAGGATGACAGTTTCTGCGAGCTATGTAAAACGCAGAAAACACCCACAGCGAACAAGCGCGCAACGCACAGCCACCCGATTTCTCTCAGTGAAGCGAGTGGAAGTATCAAACGTAATATCCGAGCCTCGACGGTCTCTGTGTGTATCCTCGAAAGAGGGTTCACCCCTCTCTGTTTAACTGCGCCAGGCCAAGCAGCAGGGCCTTTCCCTCCACGAGTGTATCCTGGGTTCGAGGCGCGCAGTGTGGCGATCGGTGCGCCTTCGCCGTCATTCCCTCCGCTCCTCCCCCATCACGCGCTTTTCGCATGATTATGCAAGGCCAGGATAGCTCCAGCACCGCTTCCGTCAATTGTGGGTGTCACACACCCACAATCGCCTAGTCTGGATTGTATGCACCCTCGTTCATTTCAGATCCAGCCATCATCGCATCTATTTACAAAGGATCCCAAAACCTCAACAACACTAGAACCCGTCCAAACAGAAACGTATCTTGTGTTTCTATATCATTTCATAGAGTCCACCAACAGAGGGGCTTGTACTGGACAGACCGCGAAGTGAATGGGTTCTGGGTATATTCGGTCAGGCGCCATTCTCAGCCACAATCAGTTCCGCGCAGCAGAGAAGACGACGAGCAGTATGAGCAGCAGCACGACCGAGTCCACCGCCAAGCACGAGAGCAGCAGCGGCGGCGGCGCGCACCGCATCGAGCAGGGCGTCTGGTCCAAGGACGAGCACGACAAGTTCCTCGCCACGCTCAAGATGTACCCGCACGGGCCGTGGAAGCTCATCGCCGAGCGCATCGGCACGCGGTCGCCGCGTCAGGTGCAGACCCACGCACAGAAGTACTACGAAAAAGTCGCGCGGCGCGTGCGCGGCCTGCGCAAGAACCGCAAGAACCTGGCGCGCCCCGAACACCGCATCGACGACGAGCTCGCCACGCTCTGCAAGAAGAACATCATCGACCGCAGCCACGCTCAAGTGACGCCCGAGAGCAAAAGCCAACCGCTTGCTCCGTGTGCTGTGGTGTCGATGGCGCGACCTCCACCGCTCGCGTCTGTGGTCCAGACGCAATCGCTGCGATACAGAAACGAAGCCCACGACCACAACTGCGGCAACATGTGCTACAAGTGCCTGCTCCTGCAGGTCGAGGCGTCCACATACCATAGAAATGAATGGGCTCGCTCGACGTAAATATATAAAGGTTGTTTAAAATCTCCCTCTGACTTACAACACCCATCATCCACACTCTCTCTTGTCCACTTTTGTGGATGGATACATTGGGGATCCACAACACAGGACGACCTCACGATTTGTGGAAGAAAATAAGAAGCAACGGATTGGCGCGCTTCTCTTTTGTTTTAGAGCCACGCGCATAGTGGACCCTGTCGCTACACCATCGTGCCACACTCTGTCATGTATTCGACAGTCGGCGCCTATGAATTCGCGCTCAACGGTGGTTATTTTCTAGATCGGATTTCGATCAGACCTAAATTTGATTGATCATTCAAATTATAGAGACTTTTGTGAGTCTTGCACTTGCAGCCTAAAACCATGATGCGTTTCATGAACTGAACCGGGCCACTGGGACCGACTACAGTCAGACCTCCCACAAATTATCCTCTTATAACTAATAAAAGGCGATAAAAATAAATATTGGCTAAATTCCGATTTGCGCAATATCATCCCAAAATACAGTCACAACTCCCACAAAAAACTATTTTATGGCGAGAGACAATCAATTACCAAAAGCAGTAGAATATCAATTACTGTAAGAGTGTTGGTCACATGACGTGCTAAAGCCTTTTGCTGCGTATGCAAGTTGCCATGCCAGCTGCAAAAAATGCGCTCAGCAGACCATGATATGAATGAAGGCGCATGATCTGTGTAATGGGGCTCCCCCATCACATGGGTCCTCGGGTCAGGAGAGTGTGGGTTTTCACCCACACGGGTTTTACCACCTCTTCCAAACCCACCCAATACGTACAGTCGGTGACACATTAATATGTGTCACTCATGAACACTGTACATAGCCATTTGCATATTA
>JAADVP010000945.1:0-12802 GCA_023335675.1 Globisporangium solare
CAAAGAACGATGCACTCGCTAGAGACCGCTTCCGCGCCAGCGCCAGCACTTCGTCGACTTTCTTCTTGTGGACTTCGATCTCGTGGCTCTCCTTCGCAAACCAGCGCACGACGCGGATGTTGCTCAGCTTCTCTTCGGCGACTTGCGTAGCTTCACTCAGTCGGTTCTGTACGTTTTTTGATAACGTTTCGATAAATTCTCCGTATGAAGCACTGCCAATCGCAAGAGGAGGTACGATTACGAACGTCATGATTGCAAGCTGTGGACTTGTGATGAGCAATATCGTGACACTCCCAACCGCTTGAGCTGCGCTGAACATCCCGTCGGCGACATTATCACTCAGCACTTTCCCGACCACACTCGTGTCTGCGCTGAGGCGATTCACAAGTTCCCCCGCGCGCGACTCATCGAAGAATCCCAGATCTTGCCTCACGATGGACTCGTACGTGTCCTGACGCAAACGGTTCGTGATCCGCTCGCCAATCATACTGAAAGCGTTGTCGCAATGGACGCTCGCGAGAAAGCCGACCACAAGTAGTCCGCTTAATCCGCCAATCGCGTGGGGCAATTGCAATGCTCCGTCCACGGCAAAGATAGTGTCAATCACTTTGTCCATACCGAAAGGTACAGCCATTGTGATCGCAGTGGAGACCGAGAGCGTCGACATAGCGAGCAGAGTCTGTTTCTTCTCGGGCCGATACAGGTCCAGTAGTCTTCTGATTCGACGCAGTTTGGTCGTGCGACTGAGAGGATCAACCTTCTTGCTATCGTCAGCCACGCTATTGCCGCTCCCGTCGTGTACTGCGAACGTGGAGAACGCTGGGGCAACAGGAACCTTCGTCGCGAATGGGTCATGTTGGTTAAGCATAGCTCTCGCGTACAGTGGCTTTGCCGGACGACGATTTTTCACCGTCACGAGAGACGCGATTCGCAAGCTGAACAGCACTGACACGAGTGCAAATTATGAGCGGATACGAGCTGTCAACGCCTTACGGACAGAGCAATCGGCGAGCTCAATGCACATACCGTGGCACATGGTGCAGCATTGTGCTGCTGCTGCTGCGAAGCACAAGTGTGCTACTCTTGAAGGTTGTAACTAATCGTCAGCAGGATGAATTTGTGGAACTATGGTCATGGAGCACAGGCCCCGCCCGCTTCGTCGCCGTAAGCAAAGTCACTCCATCAGCGAGATTAATCTGCCGGAAGTGAATACAGTAGGACACACAACCGCAGACTAATCAGCCCAATTGCCCTTTCTGCATTTTGCTCGTTTTGCACTTCAGACCTCTCTTCGGAGACTTCAGTTTAATGTCGTCGATACTTGGGCTTGCGCTTTTGCGCACGAACTGCACAACAAGGAAGTGTCATGTAAGAAGTAACTCATAAATGTCGTTTCCGGAAACTCAAAGCTGGTATCTCTCATGGTTACATTGTGCTCTCGTCGCGGTCCAAGTCGATCTGAATGGGGTTTGTAGCTGTTGTTGTAGTAACAGGAAGAGCCTCACTTGTCGTGACTGCAGCAATCGACATCAACGTGGGGGAGTTGTTGGCAACGGCGTTGGCAGCGTTAGTTGATGCTACGATCGGCGGTGCTGGTGGTGGCTGTTTTAGACGCAATCGACTTTTCGCTATTTTGCCTTTGCCCATTCGCTCCGGCCACTTTTCTTCGCAGAACGAGCGAGTAGCATCCAGCACCGCTTTCCACAGCGTACTGTTCGTTTCGAACGTGCTGGAAGAAATAGCACTTCGTTGTTGAAGCAACACTGCCTTGATCCGTTCTGACGCGACCTTCAAGTCATCGGCAGTGGCGCTCGCCATGCTGCCGTCACGTTGCTCTGCTTTACCTGGGAATGGGAACTCGCTTGGATACTCTGTAGCACCCAGCGTGAACAGGAATGCAAGTAGCAGCTCTCCATGGAGAAGGAGTTCTTGACTGTTGTCGAGGACGTACACGAGACGATGTAGTGACTCGACGACATCCAAGTAGTACGTATACGTTTTCGTGAGTAGCTTCAGCAGCGCGGCTGCGTTCTTCTCCCTCTTGTTGTCGCCGTTCACGTTGTCTACACTTTCGTCGGCTGCCTCAATCGCTCCGTGAGGAACGTTATCTGTCACCGCGGAACGTTGGATTCTTTCACGCAGCACATTCCCTCTTGCTTGCAACACGAGACCAAGCATCTCGTCAATCACATCGTGATCCTCTTTGCAAGCAAGTACCCACATTCCGACCTCCTTCAGTTTCCCATACGCGCCGCTTTCTTCGAGCAGCTGCAAGTAGAACTGCCAGTACTTGAGACGGTATCGATCGTACTTCATCTGCCGCTGGTTCAATTCTTCAAATTTCTTTGATGCTGGGACGTACTCGGACAACCAAATCGCCACAATCTGCGGCCGTTTCTTATCAAAAAGAGGAGTGAGTTCCTTCACCGCTCGTTCAGCTGCTAACGCATCTCCAGTAGTAAGTCCCGATGGATTTCTTCGCTCGCGTAATGCTGCAGCAAGCGCCTGTGCTTGTTCCTCTTGGCTCGACTCAAAGGTAGAGTGTAAAAAGTCGTCCATGCAGTAGACTCCTTGAGAAAGCACATATCTCGATGGATGGAAGTAGCGATCTTCGTCTGGAATCGATTCTAAAGCGTCAACCACATTTAGATACAGCCATCCGCGTGCAGAATGAAGTGCAGTGTCATCGCCTCTTTCTGCCCTGTCAAGGAGGCTGAACACGAACTCCTTCGTCATCTTGAACGGTGCACCTTCTTCACCTTCTACGCCGTCACTTTTACCCTTGACCTTGCTTTTCTTCTTCTTGTCGTCGCTCGAGTGGCTTTCGATGTCTTTTTCTTCCGTGGCATGCTCACCTTCGCTATCGTCTTCGTTGTCCTCCTCTTCTTCCTCAAAATAATGCGTGCAGACTAAGCGCAAATCAGAAGTATCTGCAGGGTGCCTGAGCACCAATTCCATTCGCATGGCCTGCAGAGCATAAAAAGCGTGAACCAGCGCATGCTCCATCTGTCCGTCTTCGTGCGCCTTTTCTGCCTTCGCGAAGCAATCTATGATCTCTTCCGCTGTCGGAGCGTCCATCAACTCCACGGCATTTGCTGCTACCTTCATCTGCTCACAGCGTCGCATCTTCTTCAATGTCTTTCCTGACATAAAATTGAGTCGAAAACGAACTTCTTCAGCATCTTCGACGTCCTCGCAGACCTTCAAGCCATTTTGGAAATACGTGAACGCTGCTTGTGCAACACGAGTGTAGATTCCACTTGGAAAGAGTTGAAAGTTTGCATGCTTTACCACCGAGAACTCTTGCAGAACATTGTAAAGCAACAACCCGCACTCTTCGTTGCACTCGACAATAGTATTCTGCAGCTCATCAATCTCTTCGTGAACCTCATCACCTTCTTCACCGTCTTCCGTTGGTTCATTCAACTCCGACTTGTGTTCTTTGTTTCTTTCTTCAAGAGCTTTCTCTAAAGTTTGGTTTGCCAAATGTGCAGCCATTGCAAAGCATCGTCGCGCAAACTCAATCACTTGGACGATATAATAGATTGCGAACGCCTCCATTGAGAACGAGTTCAAGTACTCTCCAGCATTCTCAGTTTTCAACTCGATTGGATCGTCTGCGATTGGAATACGGTACGCATCTTTGTCGGCTTGCTCTTTATCGACCCACTGCTTCATCTTGTCAAACAAACCCATCCCGAGTACAATCTCCTTGAACGTAAACTTCTTTGCGCTGTTGTCGCCCTTGGCAATGTTGCTTCCAAATCGCATTTTCGATGTATACTCCAGAAGCGCTGCAATCTTTCGTTTTCTGCCCAGAATAACAGCGCATGCGTCGGACGTGGTGTGGTAAAGCTCCTTCATCGTCTTTCCCAGGCGAATCCACGACTTGACTCGCTGAGGGTGGTAATACAGCACATCCGTCATCAAAAACAAAATGCGCTCTTTCACACGCAGCTCCATTTCCGCTAATTCGTTCACATTTCCACGCCGGCGTACGCGTGAAAGGATGTAGTTTTCACCTAGTAAATACCACAAATGATCGAGCGGCGCTTGGAAACCACTTGGTTGTTCTCCCTCGTCATCAACTCCTGGAAATGGTCCATCCTCCCACTCCAATAGATTGGAAGGTGCGAGAAACTGATGTAGCTCACTTGGACGATAGCGAGTCTGCACGTGCTCTAACGAGTGGGTATCCTTCAACGATTCGCGGATAGCGTTGAGCAACTTCAGGTTTTCTTTCTTTTGGCTATTGTTCTTCGGCGGTCTCGATAAGAGAATCGGGAATGCGAACTGAGCGAGGCGCAGTGCATTTGCCCGCTTGGTCGATGTGTCTCGTTGAAGCAGTGCAAACGAGTTGCCCGTCTTATGGTCCTCTCCGCCAGAGAGGATGTGGACATCATACAAACAGAGATAGCATTGCGCCATTTCCGTATCGAAAGTATTGTCTTCGTCTTCGTCAGCATCTTCACCTTCAGATTCGGTATGCAGCTCACTGGGTTTCCCATTAGCTGCATCAACATGGTTGCCAGTGTGGGTGTACTTGCTCAGCACCCAGATGCAAGTCTCCAAAAAGCAACATCGGTCGCCATTTCCTCCACTTGCAGCACTGACTTGGTCGCAGTAATTCAGACCACAAATCCCGTACTGACCCATTCGAGTGTGCAGCAGTGAGACCAACTCGGACAAACGCTTTCGATTTTTGTCAACATTCTCGCCCAGAGACGACGCACAGAGCAGCAAAAATAAAGTTGCCGCGTTTCCAAAAAGCTGTCGCGAAGTCTTGTCTTCACGCCGAGAAACAATGTCTTCTTCTTCTTTCATTAATGCACGACAGTGGCTCATTAGTGCGCTCGTCTTGTGATTAGGAAAGCCCGCCACACTCCATGGCTCGCCGCTGCTCAAACACCAGTTCATGTAGCGGAGTAGCTCCACTTGAAGCGCACGGACTCTATCCCTTCTGGATTGTTTCTTCTTGTTGGCAGGTATTGGCAGTTTTGCGAACAAATCACGGAATTTCGCCTCGTCCAACGAGCGAATCGTGTGAAATGTCTGAGCCACGACGTCAACTGTTCTCAACCGCTTCGAAGCATGCGCCAACTCTTTCTGGCCCGATTCTTTCGTTTCGGTCGATCTCAAGATTGAGCAAATGGACTGAAAAATATCCTTCGGGGAATCGAAGAGTAGCAAGATTGAAGGCTTGATGCAACTTAGGCAGCAAGCTTGCAGCAGTAATTGGCACTTCTCATCTACGACGCGGCTGGTCACATTCGATTTCAGCTCATTCAGGATAAACTCGATGCCATTTAAACCGCTTTCGACGATTTGTTCCGGGTAAAGAACCCCGCCATTTTCTTCGTTCTGTTCCACTTCGTCAATGAAAGTCATCACATGGTAGAGAAGCGTTACGAGGAACAAAAGTGCATCGTCGGCGGTATACGTTGAACTCTTGGTGAAGGACTCCACCATTATCTCGATCAGTCCGCGCTCGTTGCTTGCATCTTCTGATTCCATTGACTCAAACTCGTGAAGGAGATCGACGACTCGAGGTGTTTGCTTGGCAGGAAAGAAATGGCCCAAGAGGAGAGAAATCGCTTGGTCGTAATGTTCACTAGCAAAAGCAATGCGTGCTTCTGAGCACACATTGGAGTACTGGAGCCCAGAAATTCGCTCTTCAAGAATCTCGAGAGAAATCTCAGAATCCAACTTTTGATTCGGAAGAAGTATCGTTGGCGTTGCTGCCTTTCCTTGTGGAAGGTTCGTTAGCAAGTGCTCTTGACATTTCAGGTAATACTCCTTTGTGGCACTGGCTCGTCCGCTCCTCTCATGCAAACGAGCAAGAACCCAAAACAGGCGCACCATGTCAGAATTCGGCACCACGTCTTCTTCATGCGCTTCTTCGGCCCCTTCCATCAAGCAAAACTCCAGCAGGAGGCTCTCAGCACCAGCGATGAGGGAGCTCAGTTGTTTCAGTTGTTTTTTGCGTTGTCTTCCATGCGGGGCATTTCGAATCAGCATATCGAATTTTAGCTCCAGCAAGAACAACTTGGTGCGAGGCTGAAGTCCATGACCTCCATTTGGAGAATGACTGTACCCTGAGATCATCGCCAACTCAATGCTGCCTTGTGGGGGCTTAGCAGACCTCTCAAGAGCGCCGCTAATCAATTTCTCAGCCCAAAAGCAAACAGTATGTATCTCTTCTTCACCATCCACAAGGCTGCGCTGGGCCCACTCGCCACACTGGTCCAGGTATCGTCGCAAAAGATTCGAAATTATCGACATGTCTTGGGAACTTGAAAGTAGCTGAGTGACAAACGTTGACACATGGCCCTTTGTAATAATCGAAGCTCTGGCATCCGGTCTCGCATTGACCTCAGCATTACTTTTGCCAGAAGTACCAGATTGTGCAGCGCCACTCGAGCTGGTTCCGCTAGCGACAGCGTAACTTCCCATATGTGTGAAAGAATTGATTTCTTGCCGATAAGAACCTGCGTCGTCGGTAATCTGGAAAACGGATCCAGCCAGCTTGAGATGAAATCCTTGGGGCCAGGCTGAGTCACTCTCCGTAGGATTTTTTAACGACCTTCCCTGTTCGCGATTCTCATTTCCAGGCAAGAACGCTTCAAGGCGATACACAAGATTCTTTTCAAGAGCAAGCTTTGCAGCAGCCGCATGCTCTTCACGTAGGCGCTCTTCATGCCGTCGAGATTTACGTCTGATTGGCTGGGGTTCGTCCAGCTCACTCGTAGCCACACCGCTATCTTGGGTATCGTTGTCGCTTAGAGCAACTGTCAACACATCTGTGGATGAAACTTGTGGCTTCAATTTTCCCTTCTTCCTTCCCCCGCTTGCCGCGTTTGTTTTCGCGAAATCAACCGAATCGTTTGCGGACACATCCTCTTTTCGTTGACTCGCAGTCGTGCCTTCATCGTCGTCAATTTCCATGACCTCCGCTTGGCCCTCGCTAGTTGCTGCTCTCGTTGCAGGATCAACACCACCGAGCTCGCTATTCTCCCCGTGGTCTGTGACAGTAATTCGAATCTTGGCATACGCGGCAGCATTTCTCCGTTCAGACTTCACATCATCGTACACCTGAAGCAAAAGTTTCCCCAAATTTGCCCATGAACTTTTTTCCAAGACGTATTCCATTGGAGATGAGCGTTGATCCAAGTCGTTTTGCAAATCGTTATGCAGCAACTTTCGTCTTTTCAGCGCTTCGACGGTGACTTCTTGAAGGCGATGCAACCGACCTCGAGCGCGCTTCAGCAATTTTCTTTCTTGACCACTCAGCATGGTCGTCTGAGTGTGTTTCGCGTGCATTTCCTTGATGACATTATTCTCAAACCCACACGAAGATGCCGAGAGCTTCTGGTCGAGTAGTTTAAGGGAAGGACATTGCGGATCGTGGTCTCGAAGATGTCTGGCGATTCGTTTGTACTCATCGTAGTCTCCGATCTCAAACAAAATTTCGCATAGACTCTGCACCAGCGGCCAGTAGGACCCATCCACTTGAAACCCTTCTTCCATCAGTCGGCGTGCGAGCCATAACCTATGCAGTAATCCGTGAATGAGTATAATACGTCATGTAAGCCCGAGAATGCTGCATCGTACAAGTTGCTTACTTTCCCGTCTCCACCGCTGTCTTTCCCATTTGGAACCATACGATCACATCCGTTCCATCCAGCTCAAGCGCCTGCAAACCAGCACGCATAAACAGCACACACGTTTTAATACCAGGCGTGAAAACACATGCAAGTTGTTAGCGTTTTTACGACACCTACGTTGGCGAAACACCTCAGCGCCACGCCATATGCACGCGCTTCAAACTCCAGCACCGCCAAGTTTTTATGGCATAAATACTGCAAGCGCGGACTCAACGCTGCATCCCCCTGTTAGCGACCCGCGTTACGACACAATAAGGATGATCGAGAACGCAAACCGAAGCAAGTTGCACATGATAAACACAATCAGCAGTTGGCAAGAGCCCCCCAGCATACCTCGATGAGTGCACGGTAGATGTCTCGCGCATTATCCACCTAGACAAAGCACAAAATCGGCATTTAGACCAGGGGGAGACTTGCCAAATTCGTCATTGGTATTCCGCTGTTGTCTCCTTTGCCCACGCCCACCTGTTTCTGCTGCTGGAAACGCAGCGCCTGCTCGTACAGCACAGCGTTCTGTGCGTCCTGCGCCTCCTCCGTGGCGCGCTCCAGGGCCCCCGCGCGGCGCGCGTCGCGCTCGTCCGCGTTCAGCGCCGCCCATGACGCCATTTTGCTTTTCCGCAATTGACGCACTTTTGGGAACCCCGCATTCGGTCGCCATTTTGAACGAATCAAAATAAGCCCGATGCAATTTGGACCAATCACGCAGCGCATGTGGAGTCAACGCCTGTTCAAAGTTTCCGCATTTACAATTCTGGTCCTACAGAATGAATGTTGTATCATCATCTACTTGGCCGCATCCTCGTCAGACGTGATGGCGCTGATGGACCGCTTCCGGCGCCGCGCGTTCTCGTCATTAAGCGGCGCCAGCTCGCGGTTGATCGACAAGCTCTTCGCCAGAAGGAAGGCCACCTCCATGCTCTGCGAGTAGTTCAGGCGCGGGTCACAGTAGCTCGTGTAGCGCAGCGGGAGATCCACTTCATTGATGCCTTCAGGACCGCCAATGCACTCCGTCACGTTCTCGCCCGTGAGCTCAAAGTGGACGCCGCCGAGGTTCGAGCCCATGCGCCGGTGGATCTCGAGCGTCTGCTTGAGCTCGCCAAAGATGCGGTCAAACGGACGCGTCTTGTACCCGTTCTCCGCCGTGATCGTGTTCCCGTGGCACGGATCGCACGCCCAGATCACCTTCAAGCCCGCAGCCTTGACAACCTCAATATGCTTGGGGAGCGTGTCCGAGACCTTGCCATTGCCGTAGCGCGTGATCAGCGTGATCTTGCCCGGGTTGTTCTCCGGGTCGCGCCAGAGCTTGTGGATCAATGGCACGAGGTCTTCGGGCTTCATGCTCGGACCAACCTTGATCCCGATCGGGTTCTCAATACCGCGGAAGTACTCCAAGTGCGCGTGGTCGAGCTGACGCGTTCGGTCGCCAATCCACAAGAAGTCAGTGCCCACGTTGTAGTATTTGCCATCAACCTTGCGCGTCATTGTTTCCTCGTATCCGAGCTCCAGGCCTTCGTGCGAGATAAACAAATCGACCGTCTTCAAGTGGTTGTCCTCCGAGCCGACGCCGCACATGTGCACAAAGTGTAAACTGTCGGTGATCTGCTGCACCATGTGCTGATACTCCTCTCGCCGAGTCGACGCTTGCACGAAACCCAAGTCCCACTTACCAGCATCGTGGATATCAGCGAAGCCAGAGTCCACAAGCAATCGTCCGTAGTTCAGAGTCGCGGCACTGTGGAAGTACCCTTCCAGAAGACGGTCCGGGTCCGGCACACGGTTCTCCTTTTCGTACCCGTTGATGTTTTCACCACGGAAACTCGGCACTTCCTCTACCGAGCGTTCAAAAGCATACACAGTAGCAAAAGTACGTTAATCGCCTCACTTGATAAACGAACAGATCAAGCGGACAAAGAACAAAATGGTCACATACCACCATCGAGGATCTCGGTGTCACTCGAGCGCGGCTTCGCAAACTGGCCGGCCATACGCGCGACGCGCACGGTGGGGATACGCGCCCCCCACACGAGAACCAAACTCATTTGGATCATAATCTTGAGCTTCTTCTCGATCAGATCCGCCTGGCAATCCTGGAAGCGTTCGGCGCAATCGCCACCCTGCAGCAAAAAGCGCTTGCCATCGGCGACTTCGGCCAGCTGCTCCTTCAGCTTCTCAATCTCCTTCACAGACACCAGACCAGGGAGCGTGCGCACTACAGGCACACAATCAACAACGGCAACAGTTAGTGGTGCATATAATTAAGTGCGCACCATGTAATACACACGTGGGCACAACCACGTACGCTTGTCGTGCACTTTGCCAAGCGCCGCTTCGTCCGGGTACTTGGCCTGCTGTTTGATCGGGAACTTTCTCCACGACGGCGGCGACCACTCGGCCTCTCCGCTGGCGTGGCTGTCGGCGGCAGACATGGCGCTCTCTATCTGTCTACACGCTGTCGGGGGCGCTGGCGACTGCCTGAACGAATGCGGAGCTCCTCGTGTCGACGTGGCTGATGACACTTTACGCCGCAAGCACCAATCGCGACTGAATCTGTCTATGGATGTGAAATTATATACCCTGCCTAAAGCCAGCGAATGAAAAAGCCTCTATAAATCGTTGAACACTCGGTTTTGGCGCGTTGACTGCGCCACAAGAATTTTGTTGTGTCGGAATGGCATTTGATTGGCTATTAAATAGGAAAACATGATGCCGATTGGGTGCAACGTTTGGAAGATCGCAAAATGCCATGCGCACGTCCGTCGACGAGAAAGTGCCCTTGTTGCCTTTCGTACGCAACACAATTCTCCAAGAAAACAAAAAAAGCATCACTCGGATCCCTTCGGACTCTGGATTCAATCCTGCAAAATGCGAGCTCATCTGGATCAGAGTGATGGATGGACCATCACTAATCTGGAGCGTATCTGAACGAGAAAGGCGGTAAATATGGGACACCTTATGGAACACACCTCACCATGCCGATCGAGTGGCTGTCCAGTGCACATGCAATGTCCTACCTTGTCACGACTGTGCTACAATGTGGCGTGATGGATACACAGGAAAGAAATCGACCTGTAGCCTGTCGTCCAGAGAGCGAAACCAGTCGCCTTGATTGCCAAGCTGCGACTTGGCGTGATCGCTACGCAGTGATTGGGTGAAAATACGCGTGCCGTATATTCAGCCAATCGCAGACACCCATTCCGGCGCATAGCGTCTCAAATCGACCTTCACTCTGTGGGCTCAAGACCCATGTCGTACGGTACACGCATCCACCACCGAAAGCCGCTGGTGACGTTGAAGCTGCGACGCAAAAATTAACGGCGGCTTCTTCCAATTGGTCTCTTCGTCGTCTGCCGTTCGCGCAGTAGCAACCGCTGCGCCACAGTCATTATCCAATTGACATCGTCTCACAAACAATCACGAGAAAGAATGGGCTCTCACAGCAGCAGCAGCGTCGCCACCATCCAGAAGCACCTCACTGCCCAAGACCTCCAGCATGAGTGGATCGACCGCTACTCCACCAAGAAATTCCACATCGAGTACTCGGGGTACCTCTCGAACCACCTGCTGCATGGCGTCGTGGCGCTCCACGAACTCGGCGCGACAAAGGACCAGATTGACGATTTCGCTGAGCATTATGCGAAAGCAAAACTCGAGCCCGTCCCGCCCGAGCACGAAGATCCGTATGAAGTGGCTGCGGTTGATGAGGTTAGCTCGAATCCCGACGCTGCAGCGCCCTCTGTGGAGCGTGTGCAGAAACTCCTTGGGAAGCGCGAAGATTTCGATGCGCTGCTGGCGTTCTACGGCCATGAAGTCAAGCTACTTGGAACCGATGGTGCTGTGAAGAAGCATTTGCCAGCTCTTGTCGGTGGGCTCTCTGGTGCACTACTGCACGGGCTCATTCAGCTTGGGTACGCGTGCCATATTGGTGGAGACCGTTTGATTGCCGAAGGACTGGCGTACTTCCACTTCTCCTACCTATCGTTTGACCCGCCAAAACAGCAAGAAAAGACCCCGGTGGAAGGTAAGAAGGAGTTCACTCGAGTCGAAGCAACCAAGCTTGCGCATGCGCTCAAGAACCACGAGTTCATTTTGCGCGAGATGCATGAACATGTTCAAGGGAAGGCGATCGCCGAGCTCACGATTGGCATTTTCCAGAAGAAGCTCAATGCACTCTCGGCGCACCCCGAACGAGGCAGCAAGGCCGTTTTTGAATTGATTTCCAGTACCTTGGACGAGTACGATTTGTCGAAGGTCGATGGCACCTTTGCGATCGATTTTGCGTTGTGGCTGTACACGATGATCGAGCACAACGACTTTGTGATCGCGCACGCGGTTACATCTGCATGGTCGCTGAAGCAGCTGGAGCATTTACTCGACCATGACGACTGTGTTCGTGGCTGGAAAGTGTGGCTCCAGGTGGCCACCTCTGGGTTCATTCTGCAAGAAGTGTCCGACCTGAGCGTGGACGATATCTGCGATCAGTACGAAACGAAGCTGGCGTCGCTGGGCTCATGGCAGCAGATTATCGACCGAACGCTGGCGCTGCTGGATTATCCAGACGAGCACGTCTACAAAGTCGTGCAGGTCGCGCTCGAGCATGCCGCGGTCCGCGAGGACAGCTTCCTCTCGAGCGACGAGCGTGCGTTTGTCACTCGCCAGGCAGCGACCAAAGTGGTCGAGCAGGACTTCCAGCGAATCTAAACGATTGCCAGGGGGGTTTCAAACGCCGGCGGTAGCGCTCACGAATCACCGTTTTTTCTACTTGTCTAATGCATAATGCACAAGATTGATGCAGAGCTCGTCGTTCTTTAGTTGCCTTTTTTCCCGTGCAACTTTGTCAGTATGAACATTTTGTGTTTGGTGTAATTGCAAGTAATTGTTAAACACCTAGATTCAATACCTAAATTTTGAATTAAAATAAGGGAATATAAAAATATACACCAGGATAAATTAAAAGTAAAAAAAATACACAAAAAGATTCAAAAATAAAAAATACACAAAAAGATTCAAAAGTAAAAAAAATATACAAAAAGATTGGAAAATATAAAAATAGATCAATCACGTATACTATACGACAAAATATACACTCTGAATTCAGGTCTGGTGTACATTGATTTATATGCTAACCCCGCAAAATTCAA
>JAADVP010000946.1:0-12760 GCA_023335675.1 Globisporangium solare
AACAAGGTCGGGAAAAGGTGTAGTGAGCACGCAGTTGAATTTTGCAGGGTTAGCATATAAATCAATGCACACCAGACCTGAATTCAGAGTGTATATTTTGTCGTATAGTATACGTAATTGGTCTATTTTCTCTATTTTCCAATCTTTTTGTGTATTTTTTTATTTTTGAATCTTTTTGTGCATTTTTTTTTACTTTTAATTTATCCTGGTGTATATTTTTTATACTCCCTTTTTTATTTCTATCTTTTACTCTTTTCAGTTAGCCTTCTGCCTTATGAAACCATGCTCGGCTTCATTATATTGATGAGTCTTTGTCGCCATGCCTTGGCCATTAACTGCTCGTAGGCGCCATTGACGTCAAGGAAAGTGAATCAAATCAAAACTCGAAAGTTATTTCCTGAAAATGGGTCTCATTCTGTCTCACTGCTTCCGTTTCGCCTTGCGCTCAGTGCGAGAATCCTCCTGTGCGGATCAACGGCGTCTTGGCCTTGACTGGCGTCTACATTTCGTGCGATGAAGAGGTGTGAGAAGGTTAAACTGGCACTTTAACAACTTCACATCCCGTAGCGCAGACAGACATGTGGAAAGCATACCTGAAGCGGTGTTGAGACGACCAGCACATTCGACCTCAGCGGCCATGGCTCTGTAGCACGTTTCGACGAGATCGCTGAGGTTGGGGTCAGGCACTGTGCTCCTCGCGCGGTTTCCGATGGCGCCGCGACGCTGCAGCTGCCTGTCACCTCCTTCTGAGGGGAGATCTTTGTGTTCACTGACGCGCCACTCTCCAACACTTGCCATGCGGAGAGCGCGGCGTGGGTCCGCGTGGGCAACTTGGGCTTCGCGTGCTGCCCGTCGAACGATTGGTTTGAGATCGGATCGTACCCGTGCACATAGCTCTGCGAGTTGCGCTCGTGCGCATACCGGTTTAGACACAACTCGATCTCCTTGGTGCGCATCTCGTCGCCTACCACGCGCATTTTCGCTTCAAACGCCGTTTTCTGCATCTTGTGGAGCGCGCGCTGACCGTGCTCGACCATTTCCACCAGCTTCTCCTTATTGAGGACCTCCTGGTTGAGGATGTTGTACAAATGACCCTCCGAGAATTGCACGCGCGGAGGAAGCAGCTTGACGCGGTCCTTGCCGTGGATCGCTTGCTCATACGCGCGGGTCTTGACAAACTGCTGCTCCTTGTCGGGGTCCACGTACGTGATGCACACGGGGTCGTAGTCGTGCGTCTTGTTGTACTTGATCGCAGCGATCTTCTTTTTCTTGGCGAGATCCAATCGCGACCGAGTCTCGTGGTTCTCGTGGTATTGTTGGTGAGGATGTTGAACTCACGCGTGGGGCGTCTCGACGGGGTCGCCGAAGAAGGCTCTGGGCTATTGTTGTTGTTGCCGCTGCTGCTGTTTGGTGTGTACGGGACGTTGCTGATGATGTCGAACTGCGGCGCGATCTGTTTGCGATATGGATGCGGCTGCGGCGGCGTGTCTTTGGGATCGCGAGCGCCTTCGTACATGGGCGCATGGTTGACCACATTGAAGCGCTGTACGTTGCGCAGTTGCTTGGCCTACGGGTGCAATGAGAGAAAAAGGGAGGCACGAGAGATGAGCAATGGAGATTTGCATCGTCATGACTGCGTTCCGCACCCTGGCGTTCTCGAGATTTGCGTGCAACGTGTCTCGTTCGTGGCGCGTGTGCTGCACTTCTCGCTCGGCGTCCCGGAACTTCCCGAGCACGAGGTCATACTCGCGCTCTTGCCTTGATTTGTCAAACCGCGTGACGTATTTCACAGGCGTTTGCTGCTCAGGTGTCCACGGAAGCGTGGCCTTTGCTGCCTATAGTTTGAGCGAACAACACAAGAGAGCACCCATGTCAGTGAGCAGCACGGACGAGCGATGGAGGCGATAGCACAACGCAGAATGTACAAAATGGTGCGCTCACGTGGTATTTCTGAACGTCGTCGGCCCAGGACTTGCCGCAGGTGATAGCTCCTCCGACCTTGGAGGTACTGCACCGATTCCTCACATCCCGCGACTGGGTGCCGCCGAGTGACGGCGAGGCAGACGCCGCCATTGCAGTCGGCGTCGACTGCAGTAGCTGCTGCATGGCTGGCAGAGCGCTTTGTTGGGCATTGGCCACCCACATTGTCGCGCAGACTTGGCTCTCTGTCTTAGGTGTAGCTGCGCGGTGCCACTTGGCAAGTTGACATGCGAGTAAAGATAGACGAGGTCCCCGACTATGAATAGGACTGGCGCGCCAACTTTTTCGACCTCGCTGTGCTCCTTGACCTTGGCATTCGAGGTGTACAGGTGTATGTTGAGAGCGAGATGTAGACAACAGCGAAAGTGCCGTGGTGGCAGCATACCCGGCGGTTGATACCAAGAAGCAGACCGCAGTTGCGAACACTTCATATATTAAAATTGCTTAAAATGTGTGCGCTAATATATAATGAAACCTGCGACAGATCAAAAGCGGTCTCGTCGTCGACGATGTGGACTTGGAGTCTTAGTAGTGGGCGTCCCAGGTGTGCAGTTGGCTGCGTACGTCCTCGATGCCGTGGATATCGACGAGGAACCGCGAGATCGAATCCAGCTCGCGGTCGTTCATGTCGATGAAGCTCGAACACCCGATGGCGTTACGTGGGTGGAAGAGGTACGACATGGGCGAGTTGTCGATGATGATCGTCTGCGTGATGTCGCGGTCGAGCAGCGACAGATCCTTGACGTAGTTGCCCTCGTACTGCACACAGTGCTCGCGGAACAAGCGGAACCGGATCACATTCTCGGGGTCCAGGCGGTCGAGCAATGGGTCAGCGTACTTGTTGAAACTCGCGGTGTAGATCACGATCTCGTAGTGTTTCGCCATCTCGACGAGGAACTCCTCTGCGCCAGGACGCTTGCACACGTACACTTGGTGCACTGTGCCATCGATGTCTACCGGGATAATGTAGTCGGGGTTGAGCGTCGGCTTAAACGACGAGTACACCAAGGCCCCACCCAAATCAAGCACGAGGCACTTCTTGCCAGCATCCCGTGGATGAACAGGCGGGAGTACGCTCTCCCGGAGCTCGACGACATTGCGCGACGACTCCATGCTCTTGGCATTGCCGCCATTCCCCTTGGCACTCGCCTTTTGCGCCGCAGCTTGCTGTTCGCTGATACTCAAAGCCAACCAGATATTCGCAAATAAGTTCCGGAAACTGCCTTGGCCACCGCTGCCTTGGTTGGAGGCCGAGTCAGATTCGCCACGCTGTCCTTGACGTGGGGACTGCGCAGTCGACGCGCGCGCTCCTGTCGTCGCCGTTAGCGCCGTGACTTGCTTGCCATCGCGATCAGCTTGGTGCACGATGCTCGCGAGTGGGTTTGGCGGCAAATCTGCCAGCGCCTTCTTCGTCGGGGATCCCTTCGCAGCGCTTCGGATATCCCCATCTGGACCGTGGCTCGTGTTCTTGCGCGAGAATACCACTGTCTGGAAAAGACCGCCTTGCTTGGGTACGTCAGTCTTGTGGTTGCTCGTGCTACCGCTCGAGTTCGCTTGGGTCTTGGCTTTCATCGCCGACGCCATCGTGTTGCTGTTGTTAATGAGTAGGACGAGAGGAAAGCCGACACAACGACGACGCGGTGCTGGTTGCTTGTGCGTCCAACGGATCAAATGAGAGAATACAATTCCACGGTGCTATTTTGCTCCTCTCTCTCTCCATTACGAGCGATACGCTCGCTGCTTGTCCTTTCGTATCGCATTGCACGAGGCTGTTTGCTGTGTCGCGGGTATTTATACCCGACCCAGACAGCACAGAACCAGAGGCAGTCAGCTCTGGACGAATGAATCCAATTGCAGGGAGTAAGAAATGAAGTAACTTTCCACTCTTATGATGCCAGGGCCACGTAGAGAGACAGCACCAAAGACGCCTGGAGTCTACTTTGCTGTCCCGGGCGTCCTGATCGCTCTAGGCTATTTCCTGCCGGCCCTGGTTTTCGTGTCACACATTACAGGCAGCCAGGCAGTCAAAAGATCGTAGCTCTTTCAACTGGCCAATCAGAGCGTGTCGCGACCTTTCTCGATCCAATCAGATCAGCGATTCAGACCGAAAACGTAACGATATTTCTGTCGACGAAAACAGAAACGAGCTGAGCCTCTCATGATAAAGCAGCACGCGCGCATTTTTGCGGTATTCGACTGAAGCAGCGCGCAGCGTATCAAGATGGACCCACTCTGCTATCTCTCGTGGTTTTGCTCGCTCCATGCAGGGATTAACGAAGTTATACTTGCAATGGTGGTCACACAGGCAGCGCATACAGCTGCTGTGCGTCGCTCGCTTCTTGTGAGCACGAGCATACTTCGGCATCATGGCGCTGGTGACGTGTCGTGTTGGCACTGCGACCTCGCACGGCGTTGGAAGGAGTCGTGTCCTTTGGCGCTGTGCTCTGTACTGAGTGCTGCTTGCACACATTTCGTCCACTTCGACAGTTTCGACGGCGCGGTGTCTCTTCAAAGCGTCACTCCCCCTTAAGCTCACATCGTCGACGACCGATTTGCACTATTGCTATCTCACGAGGCGACTACATTGCGTTTCCGCGGCAAGACTGCATTCCACTCATGGCGAACAACGGATACGACGTCGATTACGAGACATTGGGGCTCTCCGCGGAGCGCTTCGAAGCGTTCGCGAGCGTGTTTCGGCAGTTTGACCAGGCCAACACAGGCGCGATCACGGTCAAGCAGCTGGGCGCGCTGTGTTTCCAGTTGGGCGAGTCGTTCGACGGCGAAGAGCTCGCCGTCGCCAAGGCGAGTTTGGAGAACGAGAACACGGGACTCATCCACTTTGCCGTCTTCCTCCCCTGGTGGATCAGCGAATAGCCAACAGCGCAATTTCTCGCAGGTCTACGTGTGATCTCGTAATTCTACGTTCAGATAGGCGAGTACAGCGGATCAACAAATACACATTTATCAATCAGTCGCATCGGGCTTCGGCTTCCTTCTTCTCTACTCTCGTTCTAGGATTATTTCCCGTGCATGGGAGCAATGCTGAGGTTCTGCGCCACGATCGAGCGTACACGCAGAGCGCGTGAGATGAGTTCTCGGCGCTTGGCACGCGAGCGTAGAATCAAGTTGCGCTCGTGCAGCCGCCGAACCTTGTCCGGGACGAAAGTGAATGCGCCATTGCCACTCAGGTCAACGGTCTTCAATGCCGGCAGACTACCAAACGAGTGCGGAATGACGGCCAGTTGTGGATTGTTCCCGAGGAGGAGCGTCCTGAGCTTGAGTAGATGGTTGCCCAAGTCGTCTTCCAGCACTTCCAGCCTATTGGGCTTGAGATTGCATTCCTCGAGCGCTACGAGTTTGCTGAAGCTTGTCGGGAGCCTTGCGATCCTGTTATTCTCCAAGTTGAGTTTTTGCAAGTGGCGCAGCAGTCCAACTGACTCGGGAAGCTCCGTGAGGGCATTCTCCGACACATCCAACATTACGAGATGCGGCATGCGGTGTAGTAGCTCATCGGGAAGCTCCGTGAGCGCGTTCTTCCGCAAGTTGAGCTTTCTCAGCGACGGAAATTTCGCGAGTACATCGAGTGGGACGTCCGAAAGTGTCAGGTTGGAGAAATCCAGGTCTGTCCCAGCAGTTTGAGTGTTGCATTTCGCAAAGCGCTGCTCTGGTGCGTCCTTCGCGGGAATTTTTCTTCCTCAAGCTGCAAGTCGTCGACATGCAGCTCTGGCGAGTCAGCTTCATCTAGCGAACAATCTTTGCCTGGATCCTCTTCCTTCGACATGCTTGGATATTGATCCTGTGGTGGCTTCCTACTATGGATGCGCGAAAAAAGCCAAGAGTCTCTATTATTTTTATGCGTTGGCAACTGCTTTCAGTCGACCCATTGAGGTTCACGCTCAAGTGAGCAGCTTTTGGAACCGAACAAGCGAAAAGCTTTGGTACCTCTCCCTTGCGACCTCCTCGTACTGCAATGCGGCGTAGAGCTTCTGCGCCGCGTCCATGGCGCCAATCGTCTCGAGGCTGATCCGTGTGTACATGCCGCTCACGCGTGCAAAGTCTTCCAACACAGCGACCAACGCCGACGCGATTCTATGACGGCGGTATTTGACATCGACGCTGAGACGACACAACTCGGCAGTGCTCAAGTCAAGATGCGTGGTGCTCTCCGACACTGTAGCAGCTGGCTTGACGCCAATGCAGCCGACGACAACTCCGTCGACCTCCGCGATCCAGAAGCAGCTACTGCCGGTGCTCGAAGTCTGCATGAACGATCGGTGTACATCCGCCATATCGCCAGAGCGCACTCGGTTCGCGACAAACTTCTTGACAGCCTTTGACTTGTACTCCAAGTGGGTCGTTTCGAACAGTTCTTGCACTGCTCGTAAATCGCACTTTTGGAAAGTGCGAATAATCACATTGGACGTTGCTGCTGCTGCTCCTGGTGGCAGATGGAGA
This sequence comes from Globisporangium solare, assembly GCA_023335675.1. Lineage (NCBI taxonomy): Eukaryota > Oomycota > Peronosporomycetes > Pythiales > Pythiaceae > Globisporangium > Globisporangium solare. Next base: position 6,439 of record JAADVP010000946.1, read on the forward strand.
ACGCGTGCTGCCATCCGCTGGGTACGTTGCAGCCCGGAGCAAAACGAACAGCTCCAATGTGCGGAGTGTCTATTTTCAACTCTATCTGGCGCTGATTGTGAATGGTTTGACACGAGGAAGATCGCGTAGTGCGCATTGCAAAGCATCCAGTCGGCGAATTCGTCAAAAACCTCGAGCGTGCTGAGCCGTTGCTTCTCGCGGACGTCTGTGCAGCCTTCGTAAATCGCGTTCATGTCCATGATCCGGCACGTTTCCCACTTCGCGAGCGACAAGAACCGACGATAGTGGTCATTTGCATCCTGGAACTCATGCAGCGAGCGGAGTTCGCAGCCTTTGACTGCGAAGTACCTTTGCAGCATCTCGCCAAACGCGTCGTTAAGTGCGAACGGGTCATAGATAACAGCGGTGGCATCTGCAAACCATTCCGACAGCCACTGGAGCAACTCGGTCCCTCGCGCTGGGTCTAAATACGACTAGAAGACACGTCCACATCATACGCGTTAGCCATGCTGCTCAAGAAGATGGCTCTCTCAAGCGTGTGCGTGTGACACTGCATACCACGACACATTCGGCGATGACAAGAGTCGGCAGAGACGGGTCGACCCCTGCAGCAACAAGCGAGGCTTTGAGGCGAGCGACATCGCCTAGGTCGCACAAGATGAGCGAGTAGGCCGACTGCTGTGTGTCCACGCTGCACTGCAGCACAACTGCAGCGGCCCCACCATCCGGTGTGACGTTCTTGCCGTCAGGTGTGAACAACTCGGCGAAAGTTGCGTCGTTGAGCAGAATGTCCTTCTTGGCATCAACGATGCCTTGGCAGTCGACTTCGACAAACGAGATGTCACGGCGCGATTGCTGCATCAGCCGGAAGAAAAGCGTGTCAAAGCCTGCGCCAAGTGATACGATCTGCACGCGCGACGAATCTGTTCCAAATGCCAAGAAACATGTCAGCACTGTTGCTGTCTGTGAATACTCGCTTCAACGAAAACAACACGAGACTCACGGTTGGACAGAAACAGGTCCACGCATTGTGTGATCGCGAGGTGGCGCAAGTAGTACCCTCGATGAATCTAGAGCATGCCGATTTGTGTACACAACGAAACGAACCGTGAGCAACCAACGATCCTTCCAGCTCCGTACGCACGCACATGCACGCAGCCATCCATCGTACGAGCGGGATCCGTCGCGAGGGCTTCTTGACGAAATGGCGCAGGAAATCGTCGGCAAAGTACTGCTGCGTCACAGCCGAGCTGCATGCAAAATGCGACGAGAAATGGAACGAGTGGATGAGAACGACGCACTTGCGCCAGGCCAGACGCACACCCAGGGCTGGTACCCACAGCGCGCGTCAGCCATGGAGATGCGGACGTACAGCTTGCACTTGACGGCGTCGAACGCCGTCTCCGTCACGTTGTGGTCGCTCGTGCCGTGGAGCCCATTGCTCTGCGCTTTCGCAGCCATGGCGACTCGGATAACAATGAACCAAGCAAGAGCTACATACAGTACAGACAAAAAAAAAGGGTTGGCTGGTGCAACAATTATTAGATCGAAGATTTGATCAACTAAAACAGTATGTTGAGTCTGTCTCATGTGAAGTAACCTGTCTGTTGCATAGAGCAATGGGCCGGACTTCTAATTCCAAAGCGCTTGCTTCAATACGCTCCTCTGTTATTACCGATTCAATATTCACGACGTGGCCGAATATGGCTGCTGCTGTTTCGCCCTCCAGATCATCCGTTCGAGGCCACTCCATACATACCTACTTACACACACGAACGTTCCCGTTGACGTGGCCTATGGCAACGCCGGGAACTTGCTGCCGTTGCGCTTGACGAGCATGCCGATGACCGCAAACAGGAGCGCGAACGCGGCGTACTTGGCCGTTTTGATGTAGCGGTGCGGGATCGGCGCCAGCATGATCGCGAGCACGAACTCGGCCGACTTGTTGTACGGCATGTACCGCTGCGGCGCGTCCAAGATGTTGTACTTGAACTGCACGCCCTTCTTGTGCGAGAACGCGTCGAAGCTGTGCTTGCCGTGGTACGCGCCCATGCCCGAGCTGCCAACGCCGCCGAAGGGCAGGTTCGGGTTCGACAGATGCACAATCGTGTCGTTCACCGACACGCCGCCCGACGTCGTCTCCGTGAGCACCTTTTCGCGGTTCTTGGCGTGTGTCGTGAACACGTACAGCGCGAGCGGCTTCGGGTGGTCGTTCACGTACGCGATGGCTTCGTCGAGCGTGTCGTAGTAGTAGATCGGCAGCAACGGGCCAAAGATCTCCTGCGACATCACGGCACTCTTGTCGAACGACGCGAAATCGGTCTTGAAGTTGAGCAGCGTCGGCGCGATGAAGCGGTCTTTGGCGTCCACGGCGCCGCCGCAGGTCACGTACTTGGTGTCATTCGCGAGCAGGCCCGACACGCGCGTGTACGAGCGCTCGTTCACAATGCGGCAGTACGAGTCGCTCTGCTGGGGGTCCTTGCCGAAAAACGTGAGCAGCTCCTTCTCGATCCCAGCCACGAGCTTGTCGCCAATCTTCTTGCTCACCATGATGTAATCTGGACGCACACACGTCTGACCGGCGTTCATGAACCCGCCCCACGCGATGCGTCTCGCGGCGATCGTGAGGTCGCACGTCTCGTCGACGATGCACGGGCTCTTGCCGCCGAGCTCCAAGATCGTTGGCGTCAAGTGCTTCGCAGCCGCCTCAGCGACGATCTTGCCAATGAACTCACCACCCGTGCAGAAAATCAAGTCGAACTTCTGCTCCAGCATGACCTTCGACGTTTCCACGTCGCCGCTCACCGTGCGCACGAAGCGGTTGTTCATGTACTTGGCCACGAGCTTGGCCATCACTTGCGTCGTGTGCACGCACGTGTCGCTGCCCGGAAGCCGCAAGAGCACGGTGTTGCCCGCGCTCAGCGCGCCGACAAGCGGCGTCAGCGTCAGCTGGATCGGATAGTTCCACGTGCCAATGATGCTCACGACACCGAGCGACTCCTTGTAGATGTACGACTGGCCGGGCAGGTTGCCGATGTTGGTGCCCACGCGCTCGGGCTGGGACCACTCCTCGAGGAAGTCGAGGTGCTCCTGGATCTCCATCATCACGAGCCCGACCTCGGACACCTTGGTCTCGATCGGGTTCTTGTGCATGTCCTTCCAGAGCGCGTCGCTGATCTCGTCCAGGTTCTCGTTGATGAGGCGGCGCAGCTGCACGAGCTGCTGTCTGCGCGCCGCGAAGTCGCGCGTGACGCCGCTGCGGAACGCGGCGCGCAGCGCCTGCACGTCGGCGGCGATGCTCTCGGCGGTCGAGGCGGTCGAGGCGGTCGAGGCGGTCGAGGCGGTCGTGGCGTTCTCCATCGGCGCGTCTGAAGGGAAGAGCAGTGGGAGACGAAGGACGAAGCAGTGCGGACGGCGGCGCGAGTTGGGAAATGCGAGGAGGGAGGCAAGCGGGTTCTTTGATCGCGCACCTCGCGCATTGGCGTGATCGTTGAGGACGCGGTTGCCGAGAAAAGGGACTCAATACTAAAAGTATGTGGGAAAAGAGGAGTGCTGGGTGGGGGGAGGATGGCTTCAAACAGAGACACATGCGTCAATTTGGATGAACTACCTCTAACGGTTTATAGAACTAAAAGTAGTGCCTAAACAGCACTAAGAGGCAAAGTGATGGTGCTTTCGAACTTTTGCGGTTTGAGTCTTCGACTGCGAACCTTTGACGAGTCGAAAGACTCAGCACAGAGGATATATTTCAGCCAATGGCCTGCCGTAGATGTCGTTCTCATGGCGTCTTACTGGCTGAATAAGGGGGAAATGAATACAGACTAAACAGCGACCTTGACTCTGATTACGCAGATGCATTTAAGCCAATCAAGCGCAGCCAAAGTACATTTTAAACCAACCAGTGGTTGGTTTGGGTTGCCAAAAAAACAAGGTCTAAAACCAAAAATGAAGAGCACCAGCGCACCAAGACCGCATGGTCTTGCAGACTCCAGAGCCATTGCTCTGCTTTAAACGGTTCCGACCTTATTACTGACAGGAAGATCTGAACGAAGGCTTCCTGGCGCACTTCGTTCCAGTAAAAAAATAAATAAATTTGCATAACCTGCCCGAGGCCCTCGTCGGCAAAGTCAAAAGGTTGCGAGTGCTTGAGAAGCAATCACACGATGTGGGTGGGACTCGGTCGAGAAGAATAGACATGGACTTTTTGGTCCTTTGTATCATCTCTCACTCTCTTAGAACCGATTGGGGGATGCAGACACAAGAAAGCGTCCCCATTGCCAAGACAGTTCGTCAAAAGGACAGCAAGAAGACCATTCTGTTCGTGACAATCTCGGAGCTCTTTTTTTATTATTTCTCACTCACCGCTAATATTACTATCGGATATCGTACAATTAACATCAACAAGGATTGCTGTTCTGGTGGTTCATCAACACGCTTCTTCCTGTGCCCTCATCTGGCGCAGCAGGAACGCGACTTGGACAGCACTTGGCCGCGCCGTAGCATCGAATTGGAGGCACTGATGGGCCAGCTCCAGGAGCTCAGCTGGCGCATGCTCTGTGAACGAGGGCTGCACCTCACCCGTCGCCACGCGACTCAGTAGACATGGCTCAGGGATACCCACAGCAGCGTACGGGATCTGGAACGTCTCCAACTCCGAGAGGATCACTCCCAGTGAAAAGATGTCGACGGCTTCCGAATAGTGGCTATTCCCAGACAGAATCTCGGGTGCTGCCCATCGCGCAGTCCCGACGCCGACGGACATGATCTCGGTCGCCTCGTCCTGATACCGCGAGACGCCGAAATCGGTCACTTTGGCGTGCAGATCTTCGCTCAGAAGCACGTTTCGCGATTTCAGGTCCCTGTGCAGCACAGGCGGGTCTAGCGAGTGCAAATACACCAAGGCTTCCGTGATATCCATTGCGATTTGCCACGTGATACCGTCCCAGTGCGAGAGACTCGCATCTTCTCGCGGTGGCGATTCGCAGTCAATGCTCGCGGTTTCGGCTTCCGACCGCGAGTCTTCGCTCGAGCCGGTCGAGGAGAACGCAATGTACGAACACAGATCGCCATTTGCCATGTACTCCGAAGCACTTGAATATCACTCTCCATCGTCCACGCGACGCCAATAAATGACACGACCCGCGGGTGCGTAAAGCGAGAGAACAGCTTGATTTCGGCGATGAACTGCTGGATCTCCGTGCGGCAAATCTGTTCCACTGGAGACTTCTTCAAGCGCTTCACAGCGACTTCCTTGCCGAGGTATGTGGACAGCCACACCTCGCCATAGAACCCTGTCGCGAGCAGTCTCACATCGTGAACTTGCTGCCCATCTATCCGCCATCGCAGCAGCTCTTCGTCGTCCCAGACTGACACAAATCTGCTGCTACCTTTCGAGCTTCTCGTATGAAGCGTGTGGTGGGAACTGAACTTTCCCGACGACACATACTCCCCCTCGACGGAAGGGCTCGAGCTTTCAGGGATACCGTCACCGTTCATGTCTTCGAGACAAAACAGCTTCTTCTCCGAGCCGCGACTGTCGAATTCCGATGCAGCGCTGCCCATGTACCATTTTCTCCACACGAACACACCAACCAGAGCGATCACCACCAAAATGCCGACTCCAATCAGGACCCACACAGCGACACTGAGCTTCGACGAGTGGTTCGGGCAAGAAAGACAAATCGAATAGCCATGCACTTGCTCTGGCTGCGCGCAGGATGCAGCGAACGCGTTCGGGTCGATCTCAAACGACGTCAGGTTGCCGAGAAACGCCACTTGCTCCCGCGTGAACGTCAGTCCGCTTAGTTCTTCGTTCCCACTTATATCCAGGACCGACAGGTTCCCGAGTTGGAAGATCTGCGCTGGAAACGTCTTGAATGCATTGCCTTCGAGGTACCTAATGCATTAAATAGATTTATGTCAGCACAAGGTCGCTACCAAGAAAACTGGAACGATAGCCACAAAGTCAACCAAGCGTACAATTCTGCGAGAGATTGCAGCGTGCCGAAATCTTCCGGGAGCTCCGTCAGACTATTTCCGCCAAGTTCCAAGTACTCCAACGACGGTGAGAGGCCCCCCAGCAGGTAGCGACGCTAGCAATGGGTTCAAAGCGAGCGACCTGTTCCATCACAGCGGCGCGAGACGAAAAATCGTGAACAAGTGCTTCTTCACGCAGCAAATAAAAGGCATTGCAACGCACATGTTTTTGACGTTTGGCGGGAGCATCGACGGCGTGAGTTCTTTCAGTGCGTTTTCCGACACGTCACTGGCAATAATCATAGAGAGCGAGCGACACGGAAATTAGTAAAAAAAAAAAAAAAAA
>JAADVP010000947.1:0-12754 GCA_023335675.1 Globisporangium solare
GTGCGCGAAGTCGGTAACATATTTTTCTTTCTTCGAGTGAGTGCATTGTTATTCTGTTTTGAAAAAAATATCAGGAGTGACATTTTCGATAAATCACTTTAGATTTTCGAAGGTGACATTCTCGGTTAATCCCGTAATAGACAGTCTCACTTGATGGCCGTAGAGTGATGGTTAATCTCATTCGAGCATTGAAAGGTCAAAAACGTCGATAACGTCCGAAACTGCATGTGTGATTCTGAAAGAGGGAGCCGTTGGTTATTTTCAAAATTACGCCGAAGGAACGCACAGCACCATGGTCAAGCCGTTGAATAAAGAATGGGAGCTCTTCGGGCGCAAGTACCGCGTGGCCGGCGCCAAGGGCGACAAGGTGGACTGCAATGCGTGCCAGAAGCAGGTCTCGGCGGCCGTGAACCGCCTGCAGTCGCATCTGCGCGTCTGCCCCGCGCGGCTGCCGCTGCCGCCCGTGGCGCTCGCGGATCTGGACGACGTCGCCGCCCAGCAGCAGGCGCAGGACATGCAGCAAGAAGCGCAGGACGCGGCGGCCGGAGCTGGCGACGCGGAGCTCGGAGACGCCACGAGTGGCGGCATCGGCATGCACGTGGGACGAGCGAGCGCGTTGGGTGATGCGTCGGTGCTCGCAGACACGTCGCTGGATCATACTGCCAGCGTCCACAGCATGCTTCCATCAGCGGCAGGATCGCTGTCGGGGGCTGCGGTCCCGTCGGCAACTTCCACGGCGGGCACTGCCGCCAGTGCGGTTGGAAACTTGCAGCATGAGGTGTCAGTGGGCGCATCGGTCATCGCGCCTGCTGCCAAGCGACAGAAGACGACGCCGTCGCTCGGCCAAAGCAGAGACAACCGGTCTCGCTGGAGCCAGAACGCGGCAGCCAGCGCCCACAACACTGCAGCCATCACCGCCATGGACGACTTCTGGCTCACGGGGACGCCCCAGCCGCTGTCGTCGTCGGCGTACGCCAAGAGGCGGCTCGAGGTGGAGGAGAAGCGCCTGCTGCTCGAGATGAAGAGGGACCAACGCGACGAACGCCGCGAGCTGCTGCAGCTGGAGCTCCTCGAAGCACAGGTGCGCAGGGAACGACTGGCCGCCGAGAAGGAGGCGTACGAGGCGAAGGTGCTGCTCGCGCTCTCGCGGAAGCAGCTGCGCGACCAGGGCGTGAGCGAGGACGAGATCGACCGCATCCTCCCTGCAGACGCTGCGGCTCCGACGGCGGCGGCCACCGCGCCCGCAGACAGCGAGTGCTAAGACGCTAGCGTCGTCCAAATGTCCTCGTGTTTCCACTTTTATAAACAAGTTTTAGCCACTCTGCTGCACATTTACTACGGCGAAATGATCCGTTGGGTTCCCTACTTTGCTACTTGGGTTCTCTCTCTCTCTTGCGGTCAGCGGCCAACCCCTTTTGCCAGATAAATAATAGCACGGCAATGCCGCAGCGGCCGAGAGAGGCAACAAGGTTCCACACGCCTCGTTCCGCTTTGCTCTCGTGCTGCGCTCTCCATCATCCTGCGTGTGCTCCCCTCCGCCGCCTCCAATCGACTGTGTTACACGAACGACCGGGACGAGTCGAGCGCCTGGTAATAGTTGTCGCTGAACGCCTGACGAGACATGCCGCGCGACGAGTTGTCTGCGTTCGAAAGCGTAAACTCAAGCGAGCCCAGCTTCAGCATGATCTCCTGCGCCGCCGGCCGTCTATCAGGCTTCTGGTGCCAGCACTTTTTGATCAGCTCCACAAACTCAGGCGGAGCTCGTCGCAGCGCACCGGGAGGGAAGCGCGGGCGCTCGCCGCTCGCCACGAGCGTTCGCACTTGATGATCGAACGCGATGTCACTGAATGGAATCGATCCGTTGGTCAAGATCTCCCAAAGCGCGACGCCAAAGCTGTACACGTCGGTGGCACGGTTAAAGCGACACTCGTTCGGGTTCTTCATCACTTCCGGCGCGTTCCACCGCCACGTGCCAGCAAACGTCGTCACATCCGACGCGTCTTCCTCGCCGTCTTCTTCCTCCTGGATGCCGTGGCCTCGATTCACCTTCTTGGCTGCGACGGCGCGATAGTCCGTCGCAATGCGCGAGATCCCGAAATCCGAGATCTTCGCCGTCCAGTCTTCGGTCACGAGGATGTTCGACGCCTTGATATCGCGGTGGAGATAGATCGGCTCGCGGTTGTGCATGAACGCCAGTCCCTTTGCTGCTTCGAACGCCAACCGCACCTTCGTACTCCAATCCAGCAACGGGTTCGCCTTGAGCACGTCCCGCAAGGAGCCTCGCGCACAGTATTCGCTACAGATCCACGCACAAATCCAGAAATCGTCAGGACCCGATTTCCATGGCACACAACGAGCAGACTGCCCACTACTTACTTGACAAGGCACATGCTGCCCTTGTAGCTTCCGAGCTTGATGAACAGCGTGATATTCGGGTGCCGCAACTGCGTGGCGAGCGCGGCTTCGTCGCAAAACTCGGACTGCACGTCCGAGACGTACGTCATGTACAGCTCCTGCAAGTTGGCGGCCTCGGCGCCCTGCAGGCGGATGCACTTCATCGCGACCGTGATGCCGAGCCACTGGGTCTTGTACACGACGGCGCTCGAGCCCTCGCCGATTTTCACGACAGGCCCCTCGGTGATCATCTCGTGAAGCGACTCGAGCAGCTGCGGCCCGTTGTTCAGCGACTCCGTTTTCCTCGAGTCGAACTCTTTCCTCTCGGGCCGCTGGCAGCAGCACACGATGCTCGTGCCAAACACGATCGCGTTCGCGATCGGCAGCACAAAGTTGAGCGACTCCGTGACGGCGCCAAACCCGACGTGCTCCTGGGACGCGACCAGCGTCGCCATGAACGGCAGCGTGCTCCACGCGGCGCAGACGCAGTAGACTGCAAGCCGCTGGATCACGTTTCGGCCCTGGTTGTTCTCGTTGATGCGCGTCTGCTTGACAAACTTGACGTTCGCGGCGATCGTGAGGAACGTCGCGACCTGTATCGCCAGCAGCACGGCGGCGTTCATCGTGTACCCGAACCGGTTGTCGATGCTCTGCAGCGACGAAAACATGGAGCCGTACACAGCGGACGCGCCGACCGAGACGAGAAAGTTCCGGCGGATATACAGGAACTCGGTCGACGTCTCGCGCATGACCAGCGACAGGCAGGCGACCCAGTAGATCGACATGAAGAAGCCGAAGCGCGAAAGCGCGCTGAGCAGCAACTCGCCCGTGCCGACGGGCTTGCGCCCCACGCCGCTCACCTCGCGGTCGTACACGCCCACATACGAGTACTCGAGGTATTGCTTGAGCGCTTCGAGCACGCTGAACGCAAAGTCGCTGAGGCCGATCACGAGCAGCACGAGGTCGGTGGCACGCTTCTTGAGCTGATACAGCGTGAGCGAGTGGATGGCCAGGTACAGCGACGCGATGCACGCTGCGATCAGCAGAGTCCACTGCGCGTACACCCACGACGAGATCCAGGAGTTCGCCGCGTCCGCCAGCGCGCGCCGCAGCATCTGAGACAGCGAGGCGTCAGAGGCGCCGATGCCGCAGTGCGCCGAGAGAAACCACGGAGCTGCTTCCAGTTGGCGCTTTTCGCTCTGTGCGCCGCTACCATATTCGCTTGCACTGACTGACTTTTGCGGCGCGTTTCACCTCAAAACCTCGACGTCGAGGTTTTTCGAAAGCGAGAAACAACACAAAAAATGGAAGAGACCCCTAGCCGCTGGAAGGATGGACTGGGTTTCTGTTTCTCATGATGACGGTCACACACAGGAACAAACACTTTACACAATTATTCACTTATGAAGGTGCTGAATCTAGCAAAAAAGCTTTAGGATATAATCTATAATGAGTATTATAATTATTCTAACAGGGTGCACTACTCACGAAACTCTGCAGTTCGGGAAAGAATGAAACCAGCGTCGACTAACGAGGGGGCAGGCAGATGGCTGCGAGCTGCTTTTTTCCTTGCGCCACATGCCGTCATGTTGTGTGTCATGCCGCCGTTACGCGTGCTCTTGTGTAGTCGACCTTCTGCTCACGTGCGTCGCCACGTGCGGCTGGTTGGTGTTACTACTGCAGTACATTTACCGAATGAGTGGGGTCGTATGTACGCTTGTGCCTCGCTCGCTCCACGAGACCGTCCGTTAGAAAATGAGTGGCGCTTCCGTCCAAGCCTCCAACAATACAATACCTCCGTATATGTATGCAACTGAAGAGATCGTATCCTAACTCCAATAACCTGTATAAATGAATGCCACCTCAAAACCGCATCTCGATATCTTTTGGGATGTGCGTCATGCTGCACTTTCTTGCGTCATTGCGCCGTTGGCGGCGATGCCGCTTCGTCCCAATGGCGTAGCCGCCATATTCCACACACTCACAGTAGCCAGGACACAGGACACAGCCAAAGGAAGGACATGGAGACAACGGTGCTGTACGCCGCCCAGGAGGACAGTGCTGCGCCAGCGGCCCAGGCGGGCTCGCGCTCGTACGCGGTCCTCGTGTGCGTGTTCGCGTCGCTCGGCGGAGTGTTCTTCGGGTACGACCAGGGCGTGACGGGCGGCGTGCTCGTCATGGACTCGTTCCTCGACGCGTTCTGCGTCGACTACGGCAAGAACACGCACGCCATGTGCCACGCGCAGGCGCACGAGCTCCCGACTAACTGGCTCACGTTCACGACGCTCTACAACGTCGTCTACTACATCGGCTGCATCGCCGGCGCGTTCGCTGGGGGCTACATCGCCGACAAGTTTGGGCGGCGCGTGACGTGCTTCTCGGCCGGGTTGCTGTTCTGCGCGGGGACGCTGTGGGTCGTGCTGGTGCCGGCGCAAGCCCACACGGCGATCCTCTGCGGCCGCGTGCTGCAGGGCATGGGCGTGGGCAACTCGTCGTTCTCGCTACCGGTCTTCAGCGCCGAGATGGCCCCCAAGGAACTGCGAGGCTTCCTCTCCGGGTTCATGCAGATGATGGTCGTGACTGGTCTGCTGCTCGCGAATATCGTGAATGTGGTCATCGAGCACGTCGACAACGGATGGCGCTACACGAACGCAGTCGCGATGCTGCCGCCGATTATCGTCATGCTTGGCATCTTTTGCGTGCCCGAGAGCCCGCGGTGGGTGTACCAGAAGAAAGGTCGCGATGCCGCGCGCGTGACTCTGCAGCGCATCCGACAAACCGACGACGCGCACACGGAGCTGGACGCCATCGGAGACCAGATCGCAGTCGAGGGCGACCACAGCATCGGCTGGAACGAGATCTTCTCGATGCCGACGCTCCGCCGCCGCATGGGCATCGCCATGGCGCTGCAACTTTTCCAGCAAGCGACAGGCATCAACGCCGTGTTCACGTACGGCGGACAGATTTTCAAGGATGTGATCGGCGACGGCGTGCTCTCGCTGCTGGTCTTGACAATCGTCAACTTTGCGAGCACGATCCCCGCCATGCGCTGGGTGGACACGATGGGGCGCCGGCAGCTGCTGCTGCTCGGCGCTGCGGGCATGAGTCTCGGCCACATAGTGTCTGCGATCACGTTCACGGCTGGCTGCCATGGCAACACCGAGGACGCCGGCTGTGCCAAAGCAGCAGGATACGTGATCGTCGCGGCGACGTCGTTCTTCGTGTTCAACTTTGCGATCTCCTGGGGCCCAGTCTGTTGGATCTACCCGCCCGAGATCTTTCCATTGCACGTCCGCGCCAAAGCCGTCTCGGTCTCGACCATGACGAACTGGAGCATCGGCGCGCTGATGATCGGCATCCCGAAGCTCTTCCCGTACCTGAACGTCAACGGCGTGTTCTTCCTCTTCGCGGGGCTATGTGCGGTGGCGTGGGTGTTCGTGTTCTGCATGTGCCCCGAGACGAAGGGTGTGCTCTTGGAGGACGTCGAGGCGCTGTTCGATGGCTTTGTCGCGGGCTTCTCCCGCAGGCGCCATCGCCGAGCGCTCTCGCCAAAGTACGAGGGCGTGCTGACGCCCGACACGTCGTGAGAGCGTGCGATGGACAGTTTTGACTGCAAAAAAAGTGCGTTTTACATTGTTGTTTGTGTGGTGCGTAGTGTCTGTGGTTGTGTGTTTCAAAATCAACATGAATGTAGTGCTGTGATGCTTGTCTTGCTGCCTCCACTCGCCTGGCAGTTGGTGCACTAGCGTTTACGCCTCCAGCACAAAGATGCGGAACGACCGCGTAGACGTCATGGTCGAGCCGGAGATCGCGACGTTCTCGATGAGCGTGAGCCCCGCTTTCTTGAAGTTCGCCAGCAAGTCTTCTTCGTACGTGACGTTGCCGAAGTCGATGGTCGTGAGGAACTTGAGCAGCGGCTTGCCCAGCTCGACGATCTTCGAGCGCTTCGTCTGGATCGTCTGGGTCGCGTACACTCTGCCCTTGGGCTTGAGCATCGCCACCGTGTGCTTCAGCGCAGCCACGGGGTCCGGCATAATCATCAGCGACGAGCTGAAATACACGGCGTCGTACGGTCCGCCCGTGTAGTCGTAGATCGACGCATGGTGCGCCGTGACGACAGCATCCAGTCGATGTTCCTTCATCAGCACTTTGCAGCGCTTCACGTAGTCCAGATCGTAGTCGACGCCGTCGACCGTGATGCCCTTGGAGCGTAGCAGCACCTCATTGTTCGCGAGCGCGAGACCCGTGCCGATGCCCACGTCCAGGAGCTTGCTGTGCGCCGGCATGCGCCGCAGCACGTGCTCGTACCATCCCGTGGTCAGGTTAACGATGAGCGCGTTGTAAACGCGCGCGCGCAGCAGCCGCAGCGCCCCGTAGAGCACGAGCGCGCCGGCCGCGACGATCGCGCCCTGCTTTGTGAGCATCTGGTTGGAGCTCATCACGTGTTTTTGCCGTGTTGGGGAGTGTGTGGAGCCGAACACAGCATCTCCTTCCAGCGACCTTCGCGCGACATGCGACACTTCTTTTCACTTTGTTGTGCTGTGATTGGCTGAAAACCAGTATACTGAAATAGCGATTGTTTCACAGCGTTTCGAATTTTGTTCGGTTATGTCCGAAAAACAGAATGATGGTCGCAGTGTCTTTTTCCGTAAAGTGCGCATGACCGCACACGAACTTTACCTACAACATCACCTCTTCACACTTCGCTGTATCCCCAGAAGAAAAAAAGGAATCGACGGCACGAGAGAAAACGCGGCACTTGGCTGCGCTTCTCCCCCCGCGTCTCGATCCGCACCTGCCGACAACACGCGCGCGCGCCGCTGATCCGCCGTCGTTCTGCTTCCGCCGCGCACTGTGGAAATGGACGCGCGCTCGCCAAGCAAACCGCCGCGCCATCCGTCCTCGTCGACACGTCGCAACCCGCCGCCCAGCGCGCCGCTTATGTCGCCGCCCCCGCCTGCGTACCCATCGTTCGAGGACGACGGCGATGTGATGCTCCCGCCGCTCGCCGTGCCGCTCGGCTACGGCAGCGATCCAATGCCGCTGGTGCAATACGACGCGGCGATGGCCGCGCAGCCCGTGTACCGCCAGCAGCTACAGCATCAATTGGGATCGGCTCCAGTGTATCGGGACCCGAGCTTCCAATCCCCTCAGAGACGACCGCCGGCGAATAGCCCCACGCCGATGGCCTATGTGGACTACGATCATGCGTCGAGCCTGCCGCCAGCGCCGCAGCAAATGCATCGGCCGCGCGGATCGCATCGCGCGTACCACCAAATGTACCAGGACCCACAGCCGCCGCAGGTGTACCGCCCGCCGTCCAAGTGCGCGGGCATCGTGTATCTGCTCAAATTGACCGTGTTCAACGCGTTGAACGGTGTGCTCGGCGTTGCGGGCTTCATGGTCGTCAACATCGGCCTCTGCTACTCGCTGGTCGCGCTGCCGCTCTGCTGCTTCGGCGTCGTGCTCTTCCGCGTGCTGCTGGTCATCGTGTCCTACTTGTGCAAGGTGGATGCTGTGCTGCACAACCTCATCGCGTCCGACGACGACAAGATCCAGTTTGGCGCGCGCCGCCCGCACTATTACTTCCACTCGGCGGCTTGTGGGAGCAGCTCGCGTGCCGAGCGGTACTCGCTGCTGCCGACGCAGGTCGACTGGCAACTGCAGCCGCACCACGTGCACGACGACGACCAGCTGCCGCAGTTTGAAAAATCGCTCGAGGAAATCTCGCCGCGCGCGATCCTCGCGGCCATCTACTTCGGCTCGATCAAGCTTCTGGTGGGTATCTTCAGCATGATCTCGATCGGCTTGATGGGCATGGTACTCGCGTTCTTTCTAGACAACGGCGAGGTGCGGCTCGAGATCCACGCCGGCGACAACGACGACCCGCTCATGGAATACGTGTTTGCGCTCGGACTCGCCGTGTTCTCGGTCGCACTGCTGTTCGCGAACGCGAGGATATCCCAAGCCATCACGCGGTTCTTCTGCTGCGAAGGGGGCGCGTAACGGGTCGTTAAGCCGATTCATGGTGCTGGTTGCGACAGGGAGAGAGAGAAAGAGAAAGTGAAAGAGAGAGACCAACTGCAGGACCTCATAGAGAAAAACATGTGGCGGTGTGAAGTACTGCTCAGTCTACTTCGAGGCTGCGTGGGGAGTTGTTCTGCGGAGGCTCCGCTGCGGCGCGCGAAGATGTCGCGACATTCCGTGTTGGAGATGATTGGGAAGAGCGAATGCATCAGCTGCTCGAACGTGGAGCACAAGCGCGAACTGCGTGCGATGACCTGCGGCCATTTCTACTGCACGGAGTGCATCCACAGCATGTGCTGCCTGGCGATCGGCGATCGCTCGCTGATCCCGCTGCGCTGCTGCCGCAAGGAGATCCCGATCGACTACATTCGCGAGGCACTGCCGACGGCGCAGGACTACCGGCTGTACGAGACGTTTTTGCGCGAGAAGAACTGGAAGCACTCGGACCTGGTGTCGGACTCGGAGTACGCGCAAGTCGTGCGGCGCGTCGGCGGGAAGCAGTGTCCAGGGTGCGGCATCGGCGTGCAGCGCGACTACGGGTGCATCCACATGACGTGTCCGAACGGCCACGAGTTTTGCTTCACATGTCTGCGCGTGTGGCAAACGTGTTGCTGCCAGTTGATCCCCGAGCCCGAATTGCGCCATATCTTAGGCGAGTGAGTAAACACCGCAAATAAAGAGAAGCGATTCTGCTGCCCAGTCCCACGCTGTTGCCTTGCAACGGTGCGATCCATTCCCATCGTCTGACTCGCCTCGCCGCCCACTTCGCCATTCGCGGATTGCAGCCAGAAGCGCATGATTTGCTGCGACTGTGGGCGCGCGCAGGCCCGCGATCGCACTGGCCAGCCCCCGGCGGACGACGCGTACTTCTACCCGTTGACGTGCGGCCACACGTACTGCCGCGCGTGTCTCGCGAGCGTTGCACGCTCGAGTCTTCATGTGCACGACCTGATCCCGCTTCGCTGCTGTCACCGCCGCGTCCCGCGCGAGTGGATCGACGAGGTGATGGAGCAACCCGAAGCCGCGTACTACGCGTTTCTGCTGGAGAAGAATGCGAGTGTGCTGCTACTGCAGGTGCAGGATGCACGCGCGCCTCGATTGCAGTCTGTGAGGAAGCAATTTCGGTGCAAACAGTGTGATGCTGCGGTGGACCAGAGTACGATGAAGAAGATGCCACTGCGGTGTGGCCACGTGTACTGCCTCGAGTGTCTTGGCGCGCTCTGCGAGATTGACAAGGAAGACGGCGTCGCTCCAACGTGCTGCGAGCTGCCGATTTCGACCGAGATGCTGATCCAAGTGGAGAACGCGAAAACGCTGCGGCGCATGCCAGCCGTCGACACTGCGGGTCCCAGCAAGAGCGCGGCGCTGCAAACGATCGTCATTGACGGTGATGTCTCGACGGCTGCAGCAGGCGTGCATGACCTCACAGCCGAGAGCCCGAAGCCAGGGCGGCGTCAGAGCAAGCGGATTCTGTCGCTGAGTGGTACTGGGAAGCAGAAGATGACTCGACACGCAGCGGCAAACGAAGTCAACTTGGTCGACGTCTCGGATGCCGCTGACACGACCACAGAGTCGACTGCTCGCCCCAAATGCTTCGCGTGCAGCAAGTTTGTGCTGGCGACGGGCAGCGCGTGCGGCCACAGCTTCTGTCTCAAGTGCATTGGCGACCGCTGCCGCCAAGCGATCAAGAACGACAACGACGGCGGCATTGGGCTGCCGCTTCGCTGCTGCGACGAGCTGCTGCCTCTGGAATTGATTCAGCCGGCGCTCAGTCGCCAGGCGTTCGCGAACTACAAGACGTTGGTTGCGAAGCGCGAAGACGACATCAAGCAGCTCACGAAGCGGAAACGCGGCCCAGGCAAGCAGAAGACGGCTGCGTCCACTGTTTTCGAGAAAGCTGCTGTGCCACCGGCGAAGAAAGCGAAGGTGGCCGCGCACGCAGATGACGAGGAGAAAGCCCGAACTCCAAGCGAGGACGAGTCGACCGAGTGTGTCGCTTGTATGGACCAGATCCCAGTCTCGGACGACCACTTTCGAGGTCCGTGCGGCCACGTGTACTGCTCTGGGTGCCTGGCGTTCATGGCGAAAAAGAGCCTCGATGACCGTGCGCTCGTGCCGATCCGCTGCTGCGGCAAAGAGTTTCCGATCGACTACGTGGGCCGCGTGCTCCCGAGGCGCAACATGTCGACGTACAACCGGTTTCTGCGCGAGAAGAACTGGAAGACGTCGAACCTCAAGTCGGACAAGGACTATACGAAGCTCGTGAAGGGAATCGGCGGCAAGCAGTGCCCGAAATGCGGCATCGGTGTGCAAAAAATTGCCGGGTGCAACTCGATGGTGTGCTCGCGCGGCCACCGCTTCTGCTGGGCCTGCGAGGCGCACCCGTGCAAGTGCTACAGGGACCCGCAAGAAGCCTATTACCACCACTAGCCAAGTGGACACTCTTGCATGTCCGTCGTCATCATGTGCTGAAGCGGTTGCGCACGTGAAGGCGACAACTACGTTTTGCGTCTTTTGTTGGTGCGCACTTGGTCTCTCACTATACGGCGAGTCGGTCTTGCTCTGCTCTAGAGTCTGTGAACCAATCGGCAAACGCACGTATCCGACCACCGTCCATTTCCAAAAGAAGTTTGCGCGCGATTTTCACAAAAACGAAATGTTGTCATTTAGGGTTTTGCGGAGTGCCGCATTGTTGGAACTTTCCAGCCTCTCACTGCGGGCGAGCTCCTTTGAGACGCGTTTGGATGCCCTTGGTGCTTGTTCGCCCCATCACAGGCCTCTTTTTTTCTGCAAGTTGAGTTGTCCAAGACGCAACTTTGTTGCACTGTTGATGCTCAAGCGCGAGTCTCGTCCCCTCAGTGCTCGAATGTGCCCGTTAGCGAAAGGCTGCACGCTCGGGCAGTTGGCACCCCAACCCAGTCGTCCAAGTTCATTCCCAGCCCGACAGCATAAAGAGCCCATTGGCGAGCCGACCGAAAAGGATGCCGATCTGCGTCTGCTGCTGCACAAGTTTTCTGCTCGACTCAAAACAGCGGCGCGCGCTGCCGTGTGGACACCTCTACTGCGTCAACTGCGTCCAGGCGCGGTCCAGGATGTGTCTCAAGGATCGCTCGCTGCTGCCGGCGCACTGCTGCCACAAGGAGTTCCCCATCGAATACGTGCGAGACACGCTGTCGCACGCCGAGTTCGCGCTTTACGAGCGGTTCCTGGTCGAAAGGCACTGGACGACGTTCAATTTGGCCTCGGACCACGAATACGCGCAAGCAGCCAAGCAGGTCGGGTGCACGCAGTGTCCGGGCTGCGGCATCGGCGTGCTCAAGGTCTCGGGCTGCAACCACATGACGTGCTACATCGGCCACGAGTTTTGCTTTCTCTGCGGCCGCGTCTGGAAAGCGTGCGGCTGCTTTGCCAGGTGAAGCAGCTGCGATCGCTCCTGCAGCAGCGTACTTTTCCGGTCTAATTCTGCGTTTTGCGTGTTGATGCGAAGCACTTTGCAAATATACACGCGTTTGGGTGACGCTGCTGGTGTCAGAGTCCATCACGCCCGTTGAATCGATTGACGTGCATTTGACAGTTGGCGGTACCGACACGCCAACGTATCAGTTCCAACTGGAGCAGCTACGGATGGCAGCTCAAGCGAAGACGTGGCCACAGCGCCAAGAGGTGGACGAGCAGCAGCGGTATCTTGTGTCTCCATCAGGCGGACACTCCTTTCCCTCAGATCCGCACGTGCTCTTCGCGATTGATGCAATTGACCTCGACGTCGAGGCAGGTCCCGAGCACGAGTCCATGCTCTCGGAAATGCACGCACTGGAGCTGCACCGCGAAGAGCTCCGAATCGCCGAGCAGCGCGAGCTGGACGCCGCGATCGCAATCAGCCTTCACAATCTCGAAGAGAGCGAGATCTGGGACTCGAATCAAGACAGAGCGGATGAAGATGAGGGAGCGCTGCACGACCAAGTGGAGGAGAATCCGGCGCCTAGCTGCACGTGCTGTCTGACGAAGCTCGACGACGCGTTCACGCGACGCGTACTGCCGTGTGGCCACCTGTACTGCCGCGAGTGCGTCACGACGCGCTCGAGCATGGGTGTCCGCGATCGCTCGCTGGTGCCGGCGCACTGCTGCCGCAAGGAGTTCCCGATCGACTACGTGACAGACGCGCTGAGTCCCGCGGACTTTGCGCTCTACGAGCGGTTCGTCAAGGAGAAGCACTGGAAGACGTTCGACCTGGACTCGGACCGCGAGTACGCGCGCGTCGTGAGCAGCAACGGGTGCGTCCAGTGCCCCGGATGCGGCATCGGCGTCTCTAAGACCTTCGGCTGCAACCACATGA
>JAADVP010000948.1:0-12733 GCA_023335675.1 Globisporangium solare
CTCCTGGGCTTGTCTCGACAGACCTCTGGTGGTGTCCTTGCTGTCGTTGTACTTGGTGTGGATACTCCGAGTGGGGCTGTGTTGCTGCGGCGTCTTGATCGCAAACGACGACCAGCGCAGTGGAGGCAGCAGACCCATGTTTGCTTATGCATGCTCGACTGGCTGAGGTAGCAAATTGCTATGCGCCTGAGATGGCTGTTTTGGAAATGAGCTCTGCCCTAGAACCATCAATATTGTGAGTTGCCTAGTTGAAGGGAACGATCTCAAGTGATCCTCACACCGTCTAATCCGGTTGATAGGAGGACAACAAAGACGACGCGTGCGTGAGTGAGTGGGTCGCCCGTCTCTTCCATTCGTATCTGAAGCAAAACATGTGACGACCTCATCTAAACGAGGCGGCTGAAACACAAAACAGAGCGTGCACCACCACGTGACCGACTGCCCATCAGTCTGTCTAAACGCTCTGTTTGGACGACGGAGATGGATGATAGATTCACGTGGACCACACGGATCCGCAAGCTTTGTACTATGAGGATCCATTACTTATAGTTTTCTGTAAAGAGGAACATAGCGTCAAGTTTGTATAGAAGAGTCCGCCTGCTGCTGGCAGCAACAGCAGCTGGTCATCGAACTTGCGAAGAACAAGGAGAGACTGCTGCGTTTTGTCGCGCTTGAGATGCACTGTCCTGTGTGGTCGGTCTGCCATGGGCTCTAGGTCTTCCTACCAGGCGCGTGCATACTCGCGCAATAATAAATTCTTTCGTTTGCGAATGCACCGGAACATCGAGCCAGTTGAGCTCTCGACGCATCGACATTGAGATTGTACGGTACAGTGCATGGAAGAGCTCAGCTATCCTAGATGGACACTTTCGATGCGCGCGCGCTCGTCCACAAAGAACGCGCTGCATTTACACTGCTTTCGTATGGTACTTGGACGATGTACTCACATGAGGTGGCAGGCATAGTCGATCGTGATCAAATCACAAGCGAACGAAGGACTGAATTGAAGAAAGCAAAAGCATGTGTATTGCCTTTTTTGGTGCTAGTGTACAAATAAATTAGTGGCAGTGACTGTCCACATAAATAGCGTAGTGAGCTCGATCGCGCGCTCGCTCGCTCAGTATTGCACGTGCTCGTCGATCAGGTTCAGCTGGCGCTTGGCGAACTTCTTCTTGGCGTTGCCGTGCATGCACTTGGTGAACGGCACCTTGTGGCCGGCGACGATCACCGTCGTGGCGCGACGGCTTGCAACGTTCTCAGGGAGCTTGACTGGCGGCGTGGCCACGTGGCGCATGTGGCTCAGGCTGAAGCGCACCAGCTTGGTTTGGTTCGAGGCAAGGATCTTGTCCTTGAGCTCCTGGGCTTCCTGTGGCAGTGGGGTCGCTGGAAGCGCGGCCTTGCCCTTGCTAGAGGACCGCTTGTGCGGCTTGAGCGGCGAGTTCTTGTCCTGCTCGGCGGTGGCGTGGTGTACCTTGAATGGCGACGAGCGGAGTTGAGGAAACAGGCCCATGGTGCTGTTCTTAGGTGAGCTGTTGGCTTTTTTGCTGTAGCGCTAGTCGGCTGCTGGGCTCGATGGAATGTTTGGGAATGGAGTGAGGTTGGGAAGGCCGCCTGTGTGGTGCTTGCACCAGGGGGAGGGAACGCTGTGTATGGGTGAGCGCGAGTGAGTCATAGGGAGGGAGGCCATCCAATCGGAGCTGCTGATGCGGTCGGCGCGTTTCCCCCCCGCCTCTCGTCCAAGCAAATCGAATCACGTGAGACGAGAGGTCAGAGTGATGATCCATCCATCGCCATCCAAACAAAAAGTTTGGACGCGTCCCGTCTCTTGCCATCCGCAAAAAGAGACGAGGCTCGTCGGCACAACCCTTGTCGTGCGTGGCGTACGTACGTCGAGCACATTTCGCATGAACCGATCTCTGCCACACAGCACAGGATTCAATTCCCTCTTTGTCAAGCATGCCGAACCTCCACAGCGTCAATTTGGGACCTGCTTACAGTAGGGAACCACGTCTAGACTACTACGATACGCATGAGCGGAGAGGCTGGGGGAAAATGCCAGTAACTGAACTGACGCAATTGGAAAGCGGTCGGTTGCTGCGCGCCATTCGAAGTTGACTTGAAGTTTGTATGGAAGTGGGTGAATGACCACTGTAGGAAATCACGCCGCGCGTGCGCCGTCGTTCGTCTGCAGCTCAACCGCCAGCTTTGCCAGCCGACGTGTGGGTCGCTTTCTCGCTCACTCGCTCCAACCGCCGGAGCTGCTCGCACGCGAACACGCAGAAAATTTTCCCGCCATCGACTGCAGCTGCACCAGTGAGCACACGCGATAAACGTTTAGGATGCTTTTCATAGTACTAAATTTAAGTTAGTTGCGCCATACAAACATATTCTAACAGACTTTTTTGAGGTGGGGAGCCATCATGTATCTATCACTACTGCAAGACGTCGTTCTCGCAGATGCGCCGCATGAGCCGCAGGTCGTGCTTGCGATGCTGCCAGCTCCGCCTCGTGAACAGCACGGGCTTGCCGGCCACGACCGTCGGCTTGTCCGTAAACGTGTCGGGGATCTCCACGGGCGGGATCGCGACGCGCTTCATGGCCGAGAGACTGAAGCGCATGGACTTCTCTGGGTGCACTTTGCAGATCTTTTGCTTGAGCGCCTCGCACTCTTCTGGGAGAACGATTGTTGACGGCAGCGGCTTCACTTTCTTGCCACTAGGCTGGACCTTGGGCGCGCTAGAGCCATTACTCGCGGGTTTTACGAGGAACTGGTAGCTCGCTGGCGGAAAGGACGCGCCAGAGTATGGAGCCATTCGGATCTTTTGGACGAGGGGGAGATGAACGCTGTCAACGGCGAAATGAACACTGACAGAGCACCTAAAAAACTAAAAGTTGCGTTGAAGCGTTAAAGAGAGCCTCGTTCGTTTACATGGGCGTGAGGATGCGATAAATAGGCCACTAGGCCACTCCAATCATTAGGATTGAAGAGCTGCCTAAAAGTATGGCTGCATGGCTTTAGCATGGCGAGGTTTCTGATGTACACGCCTTCTCTTTTCCAGCAACTGCAAGTGGCGTACCCATGCAACACTTTCTGCAGCCTTATTTGGAGGCAGAGGGAACGGACGGCACACAGGGCCTTGATGCATTCATTCACCCACTTGACTGGCTGGAGATTCCGTTGTCCAAACAACAATCCTGCTTGTCGCCCTGATCACGCGCTGATCAACAGACTCGAATCTACGACGCGGTCCCTAACCTTGGCAAACCATCCGAACGTCGTCGTGCCTCCAGACCAACAAGAACGAAGCACTGCAGGACTGAAGATTTGATGGCACTGGCGGCAGCGGCAGATTACGACGCATTTTGGTTGCGGTTGGCGTCTGTCACATTTTTGCAACTGGATTCGCCCCCAAGCGCTGATATCTTTGTTTTCCTTAAGGCCGCTCACCACCTGGGGTTGGTAATTTCTGTGGCCTTGTCTCTTTTTTTTTTGACGGAGAGATCCAGCCAGAGCCACTCGATCGCCAGCAGCAGCTGATAGATTCGGGGGGGAATCTACGTTCTGGCACCTGTTGCCTGCCACACGACAGCACGTTTCTGATGTCATGCTGTGCGGCGGAGGCAATTCGCTGGCGGCGGCGGACGCCGTCGTGTCCCCTCTGGCGAATGGCGTGTGCCATCGTATCGTATCGGGGCAACAAATGGATCGTGAGCATCTATCGTATCCATGCACCGGAAGTGCTGCAGCTCGTTGCCGCCTTGAAGCGCAAGAAACACGCGCCGCCGCCGTACCGTAAAGGCAAGTGAGACTTGGAGTGGGTGTGTCTCATGTGGTGCCTCTCAAACAGGGCAGGAGGAGATCAAGGAAAGTTTTGTGTGCGTGTTTCTATTCGCTTCGGTGGGGCTTGTTTGGCTCAAGCATCTTTACGGTCCTGCTGCTCGCTCTTTCCGAGCCAGCGTCTTGCACCGGTCGTTCCGTTGTCTGAAGCAGACAGACGACGACAAAGTGGCGCTTTTGCCTCGCGCGCGTGGTCGAGTTGTAGTAAAGGACGCAGGCAAGAATGGCTCGAACAGGATTGGCGATAGATAGACAGTCGGGCGTGTCACGAAGAGCAGGAGAGTGATGGCGGTGATGGCGATCTCAGTGCAGGAATACAGTTGTGGAGATACAAAAAGATGATACTTTCAGAAGTTTCTCTTGTATTGGCTCGGGTAAAGTAATCACGAAGATCTGGCGAGCGACCGACCACTTTGTAGCGGGTGGCTCCGGTTCTAATGGAATCAAATAAAACCTAGAGCTACGAGCTGCTCTTGCGCTGACTCTGGATGGCTGTAGCAAGCAAGAGGCAACGCAAGACGCAGTTGATAGCTCTACGGATCCGCATGTTCGTAGGTGGGGGGGGACTCTAACTCGAGCTGCTCTCTAATTTCTATTGCTACCTCGGCAGAAGAAAGGATCCCGATGGCTGGACTTGGACGATACACACACTCTTCTCTCTATGTAAATAAGGTTGCTGGTCGCGCTGTAGACGCGCGGGTTTCTCTTTTATCGGTACAGGACGTACTCGTCGATCATGTCGAGGTGCTGCGTCTTCTTCTTCTGGTTCTCCCACATGTGCTTGGTGAACGGCACCTTCTTACCCGACACGACGGTCGAGAGCGCGCGCTTTGCGCAAAAGTTCTTGGGGATGTCCACGGGCGGGATCGCCACGCGCTTCATGTGGCTCAGGCTGAAGCGCAAAAGCTTCTCCGGGTGGCTTTCTAGGATCTTCTCCTTGAGCTCCTGTACGTCGGCTGGCAGTCGCACACCCGATGTCGGCGCCACGTGGTGGTGCCCGAACCGCTTGTGCGGCTTTGGCTGGGGCTTGGCGAGCTTGGGCTCAGGGCGCATGATGCTCGTGACTGCAGGTGGAGCTTGCACGCCCATGGTCGCTATCGAAATACTGTGCTAGAACGTGGACGCGACAGCGTAGCTGTGGAAATTGGCACTTGGCGCACACGAGGACACTTTGGAAATGAGATTCCCGAGGCTGCTGGACCCCATAGAAATACCCGGCGGAGCAGATTTATGCTCACAGGGAGGGCAAACAGAGAGAGAGAGAGAGAGAGAGCTGGGCTTGGCTGGCTAGGAGTTCCGACAACGAGAGCGTACGGCCGACTCGTCTCTGCACTTCAGGACTTCCGCTTGCGTTCGGCGTACAGAAGCCCGGCGGCGAATGACCAGATCGCTCGCGCGGCCAATCGCGGCGCCGCATGGAGCACTGCAACTTGAATCTCAGGCGCCCGTCCACGGTGATTGGATGGAAGGCGCCCTTTTTCTCGCACGGAATCTCACCCGCCGCCGCCACTGCGCCAGAACGCGGGTGTGGTGCGCGTCGTGGTTCCGCGGCGGTTCCACCGGCTCGTGCTCACCGTCACCTGGCGTAGCCACGCGCTCGACTGGTCTCATGCGGCCGCGCCGCACCATTGGCTGGCTCGCGTATGTCTCAAGCCGCGAGCAAACCAATCGCTTGCGCGAACGAAGAACAGTCGATGAGGTGGAGGACACTTGGCGGTCGGTACAGTCGCACCGTGGCGGTTGGCGCCAACCGGTCGAACGAGCACAAGTCACGTGCGCTGTACAGCGTAGGGGAGCCAGCATGGCAGACGCGCCGAAGTGACTGGGCACGCGTGCGCCGCGGCCGGCGATTGGTCCCTAGCCATTTGGATCTCGAGATCCACAAGGGGAGTCGGTTGTCAAACAGTGCGCAAACCGGTTTTGCAGACGGTGATTTTGACTGCAAACTGGAGGATCGTACCCTACAAACCCACAGTTGGCACACATACACACACACACCTCCAAGCAGGGCCGACCGACCTCCCCACAGGACTGTACCGACACACGAGCACCGCACGCAGTACCGTACGCGAGGGATTAAAGGCGCATCCCTCCGTGTGGAGACGAACGCCGCGCCACCAAAGCGCGCCCGAATATTCTGATGGCTGCTGCTCTTGGGCCGAGCCGGCGCGTGTATCACCAACGCAGCAGCAGCAGCAGTCGGCATTGCGCATTCGTTGTTCGGTCCGCAGCGCTTGCGCATTTTGAAACACTGGCGCCGCGGCACGTTGAAGTACAGACCCGCGAAGCCGGGAATGGGAAAGACACAGCAGTGCGCTCGCAGGTGACGCGCTCTCGGCCCAGTGGAACTGCAGAGAAAGCTCATGTGGCGGCGAGTCATTCATTGTGCTGGCAATGCGTCATTCGTACTTGATCGGATCGGTACGATACCGTACAAATTGACACACAAACCACGTTGTCTTGTATAATGCGTAGGCATTATTCAGAGGTTTAAACGTGCAGCTAATAAACAGATTAATGCTGCTATCAGTCCTGTATGCACTCTCAAGAATACTTCAATTCTCTGTACCCGCTTGCATTGGCCAAAACGGATCCCATCATTCCTCCCATCCTCGCACTGATTGGCTAAAATAGCGCCGTCTTTTGTCCTCTTTTTGCTGCGGTCAACGGACGAGAATGACACGCATGGAGGAGGAGACGGCGCTGCTCGCGGCGGCGTCCGCTGGCCCCGCGGAGAGCGACTTCCAGCAGCAGGCGCATACGCTGCTGTCGCCGCCGGCGCGCGCGAAACTTCATGTGGGGCTCGTGGGCGCAGCGACCGTGTCTGTCGGCTTCGTCGAGGCGTGCCTGCACTTTGACCGGCGCCCGATCCCGCTGCCGTTTGCAGTCAAGTACGCGCTCGCGAATGCGCTCCCGAGCGCCGTGTGGCAGACAGTGTCCGCGGAGGCCGTTGCAGCAGCGAGCAGTGTTCCCAGCGCGTCACTGATCACGGCTCCATCGGCGACGGTGATCCCCCGCGTGCGTGGCCAGCGACTGCTTCAGATCTCGACGCTGCGGTCGGTGCGGTACATCGCGGGCAGCTACGGTCTCGCATGGAGCCTCTGTCGATTGCACGCTGCGTCGACTGTGTCAATGGAGGACAGCGATGGCGAGATGGGGTTTGAAGAGAAGGTGCTTCGACTCGCGCCGCAGGGCTCGGTGCTCTCGGAGGTGTCCAAGACAAGGCATGGGCGTCATATCATGACGTTTCCTTTGTCATCGGATGCGAAAGACGCAAGCAGCAATAGCGCGGTGTCCGTCGTCGACTGGGCATCCTTGGGTTTGGTGAGGCGCCGCGCAACTCCTCGTGTGGAAGAGCGAGAGCAGCCATCTTCTGCAGCTCAAGAGGGCATGATTAAGGTCGTAGAGGTCGAGCTGCAAGACCCCGAGGCGGTGGCAAGCACCCGTCACGCCATCAAGAGGATGACCGCGAGTGGTACGTGTCTTCTCTACAAGTGAGAAAATTGTGTGCGCCGTACTGACTCGTTCTGTGCAGCTGCTCGAGACGAGCGTGTGCACACAGTCGCGATGCTGCCGAGCTTCAGTGCGCCCACGAGCGCGAAACTCACGCCATCGACCGTGCTCGAGGCGTTTGACATCCGCGCGAATCCGCTGTCCGTGGTGCTAAAGGCCATCGCGACGGCATGCGACGTGGAAGACGCAAACAGTGTCCATTTGTACGTCGCAGATCCCTCCTCTTTAGGGGCGACTGCGGCTGACGCTCTCGAGTCTGGAGGTGATGATGCTACCGCGCACGCATCGGCTCGTGGTATCCGCTTCTCCGCCTTTGCGCAAGCGCTTTTGTCTCAATACAGCATTCGAACGACAAAGTTGGACGTCGACGAGGTCCTGTCTGCCAGCGAAGAACAAGTCGCTGGAGCCAGGACTGAGGCTGCGAATGAGACCAGCGGCGGCAGCAGCATTGTGGTGCTGGTGACGAGCACATTTGCTGAAGGGAACGCTCTGGCGCAGAGACTCATCGCCGCAGGTACGAGACACAGCGTATTGTGTTGTGTGCGAGCTCTTTGCTTTGCTTGACCTCACTACGCAATCGCGCTCGTTTGATGAATGCGGCAGGCTTTGTGAACAGCGAGCATGTGATGGTCGTCGTCAGCGACGAGAGCCTGCAATCCAGAAGCGCTCGTCTCGTGGACTACGTCGTGCCTTCGTTCCTGAAACCTGGCAGCAGCCACGGGCCACTGCGCGTGATGTCGCTTCCGGACATCAGCGACGCGCTGTTCCAGCACGTACGAGAGGCGCTGCGCGCTGACCGCACGACGCGCGACGTGCAGGCGCAGATCGACGAAGCCTACGGCCCGCAAGTCGCGGTGCTCATCAAGAAGCGGTCCGACGAGTTCTCTGATATTAGCAAATATATTTAAGTCATGGACGGGCGGTACTTTTTGGCCTCGACGGTGCTGTGCGCACTGAAGCCCGTGCCGCCGGCCTGGAGCTTCACGATGTCTTTCTTCCGCAGCTTGAGCCCCGTGATCGGACACGTCATCGTCGGCAGCACCATGTCTTTCACGCAGCTCTCGAGCACGACGAGTCCCGACGGACGCAGCAGCACGGCCTGGTGGTGCGTGATCTCCTTCTTCGTGACCGCGCACAGCACGTGCGGCGCCGCGCCGTCCTTGAGCGCCGACCACTCGAACTTGACGGGCATCAGGTGCTTGAGCTTGAGCTCCTCGAGACTCATCGGGTCGCGCGTCTTCGTGTCCGGTTTCTCGACCTTGGTGTCCACCTCGGGTGTGCAGTCCGGGATCCAGAAGCTCGTGCGCTTCATGGCCTCGCGCTTGTCGTCGTCAGTCGTGCAGTCCACCTTTTCGCGCAGCTTCTTCTTGTACGCTTCGACCTCGCGCGCGTCATCTGGTTTGGCGCTTGGCGCGCTGCGAGCGCCCGTGGCGCTGTCGAGGAACTGCTGCAGCTGCGCGCGCTCGTGCGCGACCACGGCGTCCTGCGCGCTCTGCTCCTGCTTCTCGAGGAAGCGCTCGTAGCTGGCCGTGTTCTCCTGGATCGCGCGCTTCTGCGACAGCAGGTTGGCGTAGATGCACTCCTTGCAGTACACGTAGCCGCTCGGAGACACGAGCGGGCTCTTGCCGTCGTGCGTGGACGCCACGCAGAGGCAGCAGCAGCCGAACGGCAGCTGCGAGTCCTTGCCGAAGCGCCGCTTGATCGTGCCGTGGCCTGCCGCGGCCTTCTCGTGGTACGTGAAGTGCGTCGTCGCCGTCGCGTTCTTGCTGTGGCGGCTCATGATGCGTGGTGGTGGCTTGCTTGCTTCTGCGACGAGCGGGAGGAAGCGATTCAAATGGGGGGATTGGGAACACCGAGTGGGTTTTGGTATCGTTTACGAGAGGTTTTCATGTTGCTATCGAGCGACTGATAAAATGGTGAAGGAATGAAGTTTAAACAGTATGCAATTAATCGCACATGTATATGATTTATGTTAGTATCCATAAATGTACCATTCTATCAATTTGTACAAGGCTTCTTGCATGTACAGTGCACTCTTTCAAACAATCCATACCCATCCAAATATCCCTGTTATAATCTATCACAAGAAATTGTGTTCCCAGCAGCACAATACCCCTATAGCACAATCTGGTCATGGGGGCACTAATCCACCACCAACAGTACGAAAAAGCGCGCCATTCGACCACCATCACCATCACTTTGAACAAAGCGCGACGATGTGGAACTGGAACGCGCTCTCGCAGAAGGCGACGCAGCAGAACGCGGGCGCCGCTCAACCGCAGCAGCAGCAGACGAAGCAGCCGCCCCAGACTGGGCTGCTGCAGAATGCCGCCCCGCGTGCGAGCGACAAAGTGGCGCGTCACGCTCCAGTCTCTGCGACATCAGAACCAGCAGCGACGATCGCCGGCGCTGCTCCCAACGCGAAGCGCAAGCGCGATGAAGCTGCTCACACCGACGATCCGGACGCCGTGGAGACATTCTCGGGGCTGCGCATCGCCAAGCGGACGATCCCTGCAGCGAACGTGAACGCAGAGCTGAGCGAGCGCAAGTTCATCCCGCTGAGCCGCATGGACGTCGTGCCGAGAGACACGTTCACCAACGAAGCCGTGAGTGAATAAGCATGCAGCTCCGCTATGAAGATTGCACGCACATGGGGGCTCAATGGTGGAGCTTGTATATGATACGTGTGTGTGTATTGGAGCACAGATTGATTGGGTGACGATCGGCGTGCTGTCGCGGAAGACGATGTCGAAAGCTGCCGCCAGCGGCGGCTCCTTCATGGTCTGGTCGCTCTCGGACCTGAACGACACGGAGCTCGGCGTGTTCCTGTTCGGCGACGCGTACGATGCGCACTGGAAGGAGATCGAGGGCTCCATCGTCGCCGTGCTGAACGCTGCGCTGCTGCCGGCGACCGAGAAGAACCGCTTTGCGTTCAAAGTCACGCAGGCGAACGAAGTCGTGAAGCTCGGGCGCGCCGTCGACTTTGGCATCTGCAAAGGGCTGACCTCGGGCGAAGCGCGGTGCCGCCTCGCGGTGAACATCGCCAAAGTACGTCACACTACCGTGGTTTTCTGCTCGTCTTTCCACTCACACGAATCTCTGGCATGTGCTTTTTTTTGTTTTACTTGCTACGCGCCATCGCTAGTCGCAGTACTGCTTGCACCACATCACGAGCAAGTTTCTGCAAGCGGGGAAAGGCCGACAGCAGCTCAACAACAGCATGGGGAACCTCCGCAAGAACCTGTTTGCGTCCGCCAGTCAGCCGAAAAACATCTCGGCGGGCGTGTACACGTCGGTGGCCCCGATGCGCGGCGCAACGTCAGGGTGGCATGTGCCCATGGGGCCCGGGCAGAAGCGGAAGCGCAGCGACACTGGCTCCGCGGCCTTTGGCGGTGGAGCCATGAGGCTGTCAACGTCTGGGGCCATGATTCAGCACGCTGCACGGCCACGTCCAGGACTGGCGAGCGCGCGTGGCGCTGCTGTTCAATCGCAAAGTCTAGCAACAGCGACCACTACTGCAATGAGTGCGAGTGGCAGTGCAGACGTGGATAGTGCGAACCCGACGCGAGCAACGCGGGGGCAAAAGATCATGTGCGTATCCAAATGTGTCTTATTTAGTGGGGAAAAAAGTGCTGACACGCCAAAACGTATGTGGTTTTGTGCTTGTTTTCGTCAAACAACAATAGCTCGTCGTTCGTAGCTGGCAGCGTGCCTGGTGTGAATGGCGCTCTGGCAAAGAAGCTGAAGCCCGCGAAGAAGGTGAACATGATCCAGTTCATGAGCACGGGCTCGCGCTCCTAAAGCACACACACGCCAACGAGCGAAGTCACATGAACTAAACGATTATCAGAACCCATTTCTGGAGAAAGAGAAAGATCTTGTTGAGTGAATGGTTCGCCTCAGCATCTCGGCGACGATGCGCTTGTGCAGACACGCGGGGCTCCCGAGGTCACTCCCCAGAGCTGCTTGTGGTGGTGCCGAACAGTGGAGACTCGAGACAACAAGAGGCTCAAAAGTCTACGCGTGACTGCAAATGGAATCACATGGAAGATGACGATTCGATCTACGACTTCAAACGCAACCATCTGCATTTCGTCGACCGCGACTACGTGACTGAGCAGCTTCAAAAGATTTACTGGATCAATTACAATTGGAGAAGCTACATTAGCCATGGCGCCAGAATATTGATGATCTCACTTGTCGATCTTGTGAGTGGGCTGAGCGAGTCGGCGTTTGCAGACGAGTACATCCGAGAATGCCGGGCAATGTGGCCGAATCCCTGTACGAGAAGCCCATTCGAGACTGCGATGTGTGATGCGCGCGGAGTTCGCATCGTGCTTGACCGAGGCGAATTTTCTTGCAGAGCCGTTCGACACGGTGATTGTTCGCCGATTGCGGCAATAGTTTGCGGCGACGTTGGTCGAGCCGCTCCCGGTGGCCCTCGGCTCGTGGCTGGTGACTGCTCTGGAACTCCTTACCGACCTAACGAATGCAGTCGGTCCGCTGCTTATCGCGTCGGATATCGGCGTGGCGATTGAAGGCGAGCCAGGCGAGACGGAGAGTGACAAGCTGCGCAAAAGTCGCGATAGCTTTGTCCGGTTCTGCGTCGACGCTGTGGGTCGATGGGCGGCGTTGCTCAACGTGTTTTTTTCCTGCTGCTCGGCTGCAGCTCGTTTCGGAGCTACGTGACGAAACATCCGGAGACCACGTTTCTCCAATTCTGTCGGCTCTGTATGTTCAAGCTCACTCCAGACTCGATCTAGACTTTAAGACGATTATGAAGAAGACTGTGCTCAGTCGCGCCAATCGGACCTCGATCCCAGACGTATACGGTCTCACAGACGCACAACTCGACTGCCCCGCTGATGCTTCAAGAAAACGTTTGGCTGGCCGCAGTGGCTGCTGCAAGCGTTTATTTGTGGGAGCTGATGGAGTTCGGCGTGCCCATGGAAATCGAGGACTGGTCGCTGTTCGACGAAGACGCACGAACGTACAAGCCGCAAGTCGTGGAGATGATCGAGACCATGGCTATCCCAGAGACGCCCGTGGATTTGACAAAAGTCGTGCAAGACCCACAGGACGGCGCGCGGATCACGCTGGACACGATTTCGCGCATATGCCACATAGCGCGGGAAGCGACTTGTGATTTTTTTTTTAAAACGGTCGATAATCGGGTTTGTGGTTCTGATTTTTCGATAATTGGGATATTTTGCGGATAAAATACCATCCCAGTCCCACTTCCCCTCGTTCGAGTGACCAAACCAGCGAGCGGATCTTTCGAAAGGTCGTGCCCAAGATGCACATCAACAGCAGCAAATAGCAGCTCTATTTATATGCGCCGCGTCTCCTTCTTCTTCTTCAGCGCGTCGCTGTTGCTGCTTC
>JAADVP010000949.1:0-12729 GCA_023335675.1 Globisporangium solare
CCCCCCCCCCCACTTCGTCAATCATGCTGGCGCTCACCCGCGCGCTCCCCAAGCACCGCGCCGCCACGGCCGCGCGCGCGTTCTCCGCCGTCACCCCGGACCTCAAGATCCAGCCCAACTCGTCCAAGGTGCGTCGTGTTGAACTTTAGCAGACGGCGGTTTGGTGGTGCTGCTGTAGGCACGAAGGCCGCGAGCCGTTAGTTTGGATGAGAAGAGAGAATAGTCGCTGATGCGTGTGTGCGTTTGCTTGCGTGTGTGCAGAACATTAAGTACTTCAAGATCTATCGTTGGGACCCCGAGTCGAAGGCCAAGCCGTACGAAAGCACATACCCAGTCGACCTCGATGAGTACGTGGCGCATGATATGTCGACGGTG
Source organism: Globisporangium solare (assembly GCA_023335675.1). Taxonomy (NCBI): domain Eukaryota; phylum Oomycota; class Peronosporomycetes; order Pythiales; family Pythiaceae; genus Globisporangium; species Globisporangium solare. Next base: position 376 of record JAADVP010000949.1, read on the forward strand.
ATGAACACCGCTGCATGGCGATCGGTGTGCTGATGGATCGTTCGTTTGTTGACAATGCGCAGATGTGGTCCGATGGTGTTGGATGCGCTGTTGAAGATCAAGAACGAGCAGGACCCGACGCTGACGTTCCGACGGTGAGCTTTTTTTTATTGTCTGAAGACGCGATTGTTGGTCTTGTTTGGCACATTCGTCTAACTTTAATTGCCTCTTCCTTCTTTTTTTTCCATTAGATCGTGTCGTGAAGGCATTTGCGGCTCGTGCGCGATGAACATTGACGGTGGCAACACGCTGGCGTGCTTGAGCCCGATCAAGAAGAACAAGGACGTGTCCAAGATCTACCCATTGCCGCACATGTACGTCGTGCGCGACCTGGTGCCGGATCTGAACAACTTTTACGACCAGTACCGCTCGATCGAGCCATGGCTCCAGTCGGACGAAGTGTTGCCGGAGAACCAGGAGCACTTGCAGTCGAAGGAAGACCGAAAGAAGCTTGACGGCATGTACGAGTGCATCCTCTGCGCGTGCTGCAGTACGTCGTGCCCGAGCTACTGGTGGAACCCGGACAAGTACCTCGGCCCAGCCGTGCTCATGCAGGCGTTCCGCTGGATCGAAGACTCGCGTGACACCAAGACCGAGGAGCGTCTGCGTGCGCTCGACGACTCGTTCAAGTTGTACAAGTGCCACACGATCATGAACTGCACCCGAACATGTCCAAAGGGCTTGAACCCTGCCAAGGCAATCGGTAAGATCAAGAAGAAGCTCGCGGCCCTGCACTAGACGCCTGGTGCTTTTTTTTTCAAGGCCCGTGACAGCCTGAGAGCCGCACAATGACATTAGATCTGTCATCGTAATGGTGACTGCGCTGCGCACACGAATTGCACAAGAACCAACTGGACGGAGATTGTGCGAGCACACGACCAAACCCACACCAAGAAGCTGCATTTTCTCGTCAAAAATAAAAACACCCACGAAAGTTATTGCGAATCGACTTCATGCGACTCGAGTTCCGTTCTATTCGTCTGGATCGTGCTCTCTGCTTTGTGTGGAAGCGATACGGAAAGCAAATGGATAAATTAACTCTTTTCGTTTCTTTTTGGTGGCTTTAGCTCGCTCAAGGAAGTGCATAACACTATTCGCAACACACAACAACGTCATCATCACAGCTTGTGTTTTTCTCTCTACCAGATGCTGTTCTCAGCAGAGCGTCGCGTCCTTGATCCCTGCGTGAGACTCAGCAAGTGAGGCAGTATCGCGCGCTCTAGGGCGACTTCCGCCAACCTCTCTCGACGTTTCTTTTTACACATGCGCGCTCACTCGCTGACTCACAAAGGCTGGGCCGTGGCGGAGCTTCAATAGTGTCGTCTTCGTACAGGTTTTCAGGAAATTCACCGTTTTCTTCACGCCCATCAGCGATGTGTTGCGGCCATTGATCTCGACAATGATATCGCCAACGCACACGTGCTTCAGCATCTCGCAGCACGGCTCCTGACACACATCCGTCACGAGCGGGTACACGCCCTTCGCAAAGCGCACTTCTTTCAGCTGCAAACCGATACTTCGACTTTCTTTCCACTTTACCAAATACGTCGTACTGTCCGGGGTCTCCAGCATACTTGGCTTGGGCTTGGAACGTCCACGAACTTGAACCGTTGTGTTCACTGCAAGCGGTGCAACCAATGGCACTGTCAACGCATCGTCTTCGGTCAGCGCAGGCAGTTTGACTACCGCGCGCGAGTTCTTCGCTTTGCGCTTGTACTTGGCAAGGTTTGCGTTCACTGTTGCCCTCTGGTTCCTAAAAGGAGAGTGAGTACCACCCTTGATCTTCGAGACCTGTGGCATCACGTCGTTTACATCGATATCAGCGGTGATATCTGGCGCTCGGTCAATCGCATCCATTGCATCAGGGTCCATATCAGCAAGCTCGCTCTTGTCAAGTCCATCGTCTGCCTCCAGCTCCGTCTTTCCGTTGGCAGCACCCTGGCTGCTCATCAGATCTCCCAGTTGAGGTGGTTGATCATCTACCACAACCATAGTATCTTCAGGTGGCCCTGGCTCACCGTTCACGATGAGATTCTCTTCCGCCTCAGTCGCGTCGACGACGATCCCCACCTCGACTTCAGCAACGATACCAAGTGCAACACCGACGACAGGCTCTTCTACAGCCTCAGCGACCACAAGTTCTGCTGCAGAATCTTGTGGGTAGCCTATCGTGTCGGCCACAATTCTTGCATCGGCTGGATCAAAAGTCTGCTGAGATTCAGTGGCCGGCTGAGTGTCGTCCATCGGCTCCTCCTGTGCTGCCCAGGAAGATTGGTTCGCCTCACTGGCGTTTTTTCTGCTCTGAGCATTATGCTCTACTGCTGTTTCTCCTCCTGACGGCCATCGACTTGGCGATAATTCAGGCTTCACGTCCTCTTCACTTTCTCGCTCATTCGCTCGTCTTGGAGAATAAGGAGGCGAGCGGCCAATGACAAACACAGGTCCATCAAGTTCGGGCATACTCGCGTTAGCAAGAACTGAAGTTTCAGATCCCGGGCTCGAGGACGAAACAGAACTGCGCTTTGCAGGCACATCTTGAACAACTGCCGCACTGGGCACAGAATCGCGTTGTTCGGCTTTGCTTGAAGGCGAAACGACTTGTGCCTTTTGCAGATCTGATGATGCAAATAAATCAAAATCTTCCATTGCGTGTTGTGAAGAAGACCGCGCCATTGCTTGGTCCGGAACCACGACCTCTTGCACGACTGGAGAAAGCGGACGATCGGGACTTTGCTGTGCTTGTTGATTGCCCATGATGGTTGCTGAGTCTTGGATGAGGCTCCGAGGTGATGGAGAGGAACTTTGCTTTGACTGGGGGTCTGGAACAGGGGATGTAATCTCAACGGACTCGCGCGAAGCAGACTGCGGTGACAGAGCAGAGCTTCGGAACTGCTGCTGCTGCTCTGAAGCGCTCGACATGATAGCTGCCGTGTCGCGAGCAAGGTTTAATGTTGGAGATGATGCAGCTGTTCGATGCTGATTTGATTCTGGATGAACCGACCTTCCAGAAACTGCATCGCTTGTGTTTGGACTGGCGGGTTTGGCACCCTGTAGCATAGCATCTAGTTTTGATTTCTGCAATCGACGCGATTCACGCGCACGGATAGGGCTATCGGGTGGCGTACGGGCTTCGCTGATCCGAGTGGCCACTTCTTCCTCCTCTACGACTGGAGGCGGGGGAGTTGACACACGTCTGGCTTGACTGTCATCCTCGCTGGGAGACGTGAGCTCATCGACTGTGACAGACGGCTTTCTTCCTCTCGCTGGAGTATGCGCGGGCGACGGGTCCACCTTTCGCTTAAATACTAGTCGAACAGGTTTCTTCATCTGCTGCAATCGTCCAAAAAAGGCTTCAAACGAGTAATCTCTAGATTGCACGCCATTCGCAGACACGAGCGTGTCGTTTACTGCGACCATTTGCTGGACGACAGGGTTGGCGCCAGGCGTCGACCGAGTCACGACGGGAAGGCTTGTGACTCGATCCTCGCCAAAAAACAAACCTAGCGATCCCGTTTCCCAGTACACCTCGTACTCGTAATACTCGACCCCGGAATGCGGAGCACTGACGCCATAGCCATTATCACGCGGCGATACTTCATATTGCTTGTTTACGACAGGACTGTAATGGTCAGCTGGTGGCCGGGTGTGTGGGCTCGTTGTGTCGCCTGCGTTACATCCACTCCAACGTTAGTACAAAAATCATGACAGAGCATAGAGCACACCCAGAGAGAGAGAAGAGCATTCACGTACTTTTCGTCCTTGGTGGCGCCAGAGGGGCCATTTGCTGAGCCGGCGGAGACTGCACTGGAGCTGGCACAGGCGCTGGAGCAGGGTCCTGAGGGTACTCTTTTGACGACACGGTCCGCCAAAACGCACTTCGGGGAGGCTTTGGCTTCTCACTCTGCGGCACGGAGTTTGACCGCAGCACTTTGGGCGCCAAGTCGTCTTGGAGCGAGCGATCCGACCCCATGCCGATCGCGGAGCTCGAGCGCTGGTCCAACGGACTGTCTTCGTCGGACGACGTCGTGCTCAGCGCTTGGGATGGGCGTTCAAACCGCAGCAGCACGGGCTTCTTCATCGTTGCGAGAATCTTGAAGAAATCCGAGAACGAATGGTCGCTCGAGCGCACAGTGTTGACGAACTTGAGCACGTCGCCGGCCGACACCGCGGGCGAGATACACGACTCGGTCGCCTTCGAGACGTACGGGATGCCGTCTTTCTCAGACTCCAGAAAGATCACGCCGAGCACGCCGCGTTCCCACAGCACTTCGTACTCGTGCTCACCGAGTTCGGGCAATTTCTCGCGAATCTTGTCGGCCCACGTCGGTCGCTTGGGCGCACTCATCGACGAGTACGTGCCGCTGCCGCTGTATCCGTTCTTGCCTGGCGCGCTGTTCACGCCGCCAGCGTTGCCGCTACTCACAGGCGCCGCTGCGCTCGTCGGTGCCGATGACGCTGCAGACGACGACGAGCTGCTGCCGATGCCGGCCTTGGACGCGAAATGCGAGAGGCTCGAAAAATTCTTCCGCGACATTTTTTTCATATTTGCAGTTGTTGCTGCTTCGCGGTGCTAGCGAAAGAAACCCGGCAGCCACAATCGCAGAAGACGAATCGCGACGAAAAAAAACAACCGCGTCGTACCGCACGCCGTCACTTGTCAAACGGGAATAAGAGCCACTTGCGCTCTCGCTCGAATGGGGAAATGGGCACACCCACCACACACACGCTCCACGCCGCGCAGATGATTACGGCCGCGGAAGCGAAGCGCGGGATGATGCCTCACTCTGCACACACGCAGAGAGGGGGAAGACTGCGCGTTAACGAGCAAAGGCGCTTCTCTCGCGGTCTCTGGACGAATAGCGGTCGCCGCCTTGCGCTAAACTGCCGTGCGCGCTCGCGTGCGTGTGCGTGCAATCGTTTATTAGAGGGGGAGGGGGGGGAACCCATACACCAACAAGGAGAAGCGTCCGCTCGCGCGCTCGTCCCCTTGCGCCGTCCGCCCGCCTTCTCTCTCACACCAACACGAAAGAAAGAAAAAAGCCAGAGGAAAGCAAGCACTCACTCTCACTTGGCTACCAGAAACCATCCGCTTCCCCTATGCGCTCTAGACTGCATCCACCAATCGGAAGATGGAGAGATGGCGGACGGGGATAAACGAAAACCTCTCATACAGCATATGCAAGCATGGAACGGAGAAAGCACAATTGTGATAGATCCATAATTATACAATTCTGGGAGCACAATAACAATTATTCATCGTTGTTGCCCACCACCACTGCAGACACACAATTTAACAACTATCCATCCACGCAACGCTACGTACTGCGACTCGCAGTTTCTGAAGCACCTTGCACTGCACTTCCTCTAATCGATGGCAACGCTTCACGGTCTGTTCAACTGAGCCGGTTTATTGTACAATAGCCCATGCTCCATATTATCACGCCATCTCAGCGCAAGTGCATCAGCTATTAGTATCATATCCCTCCGTGCAGCAAGCGCTAACGCGAATACATCGGCCTACGCAGCTTCTTCTCTTGTGTCTGGATGCCAATAAGTACCAACATATCACTGTTGCGATGAACCATCAAGGGATTCTGAAGTTGTAAACCGCAATTTCAATTTTTGCAACGGTGCTTCTATTTGAGACATTTCGAAGGCGTTCCAGACATTACTGTATCACGCATGCTATCCTTCGAAAAGAGCAAGCGGTGGTTCTACACGAGGTTCATCAGTACTCACTACGACCGCTGAAGATCCCTCTGTTGCACCCTTTCGGCTTCGATTTTATTTGCGGAAACCACCGTAGAGCTGTCTTGACAGGAGAAAAAAAAAGAAGAAGAAAAAGAAAATCGAACAAAAGCGGCGGATCCTTCTTCGAATGCGGACTGTTTCCGCAGAACGCGTCTGCAAAACGAGACGCGGCCGAGTCCGCCATTGCATTGCGCATGCATTCCGTCATCGCACCGAATGGAAGCGTCGGACCGCCACGCACGACGAGTGCGCGCTGAGGGCATCGAACTTTACATTCTGCGCGCGAATGAAGAAGAGAGTGCGGCTGCTTGCGTAGAGTACGGCGCCGGGGGACGCGTAAAAGCACGCGCACTCGCTACGGGACGCATCAGAACGCATGGCGGTGACTACTGCGAGCTGCTGGCCGCGAAGCGGGAGAAGGAGGAGACGCGCCATTGGTGTCATTTCGATCTGCGTCGCTGGCGCGTCGGTTGGCCGCGCTCATGGCGTCATGTTCAGCAAGCTGCTCAACAGCAGCAGTGCAGGAGTCGTCTCGGTCGGGACGCTGAACGACGACGCGGCCAACTCGCCGCTGCTGTTCACAGACACGCCCGTCTCGTCGCGCTTTGAGCGGCTGCTCGCAGACGGCATCGAAGCGCTTCCGCTAGAGCTTCACGCCGACGCGCAGCTCCCGCAGGAGATCCTCACGGTGCTTGGACTCTACTTTCTGGGCTGGGACGAGCTCGACGGCAATCTGCAGCGACTGCTGCTCTGGGACGCCGGGTATGTGCTCAGCAGCGACGGGAGACTCGCCAAGACGTACACCAAGTGCGGTCTCACCATGGACGACATCGTGCTCGACAAGTCCGAGTACGAGCAGCTCGGGTGCCTCTCGACATCGTGCGGAGATCTCAGCAGCGGCTCCAACCTGCTGCGCTCGAGCGAAAGCGCGATGGATCGCCCCGACAGCATGACCTCGCAGGTCGTGAAGTGCGCGACGCCCGACGAAGTCCGCGTGGTGTCGTCGGCGTCGTTTTGGGTTCAGGAAGAGAGCAACGCGGACATCCCGCGGCCACTGATCTATCGCCACTCGCCACGCACGTACTCGATCCAGCTGCAGACCGGCGAACCCTCGACAACCGCACAGGAGACCGCATCCGACAAGTGCCCAACCCACTCGAACCTCATTATTCCATGCACGACGTACGAATCTACTGAAGACGCCATGTGGTGCTCGCCAAAGTCCACAGGAAGACTCCCAGGAATACTGCGATCGACCGCAGACAAGCGACAGCAATCTGCGGACGCAATGAGCGCCAATGCGTTGGAAAGCGGCAAAAGCGTATCAACAGCGCTGTGGATCGCTGGTGCGCTGCTGGCAGTCGTCGTCGCCCTCATCTTCGTAATCACTCGAACCCACATGCGCAAGATGCAGCAACACGCGAGCGCTTCGCTCTCGGAGAAGCAATCCGAAGTTGACGCAGGACAGAACAGCAGCAGTGTAAGCGACTACTTCCTGTCTCGCCAGTTCGGAACTACGACGCTCAACGGCTTCTCAAGCCGCGGCCAATGCAACAACATGCTCGCAAAGTCGGCGTCATACACAGACATCATCTGCACATCTGAGATCACGATGGACTTCCAGTGCGACCCGGTGATCGTTGAGAAGCGGGTCCCAGTGATGGATCTCAAGTACGAGAAAGTGATTTGCCAAGGCGCGTCGGGCGAGATCCACATCGGCAAACTCAATGGCGAGTACGAGGTTGCCGTGAAGCGACTGATGCGCGTCAAGATGAACGATCCGAGGGAAATCGAGAAGTTTGCATGCGAGATCCAGCTCCACGCGACGCTGCAGCACCCTAACATCGTGTTGTTCATCGGCGTGGCCTGGAATTCTTTCCAGAACCTGGCAATGATCATGGAGTACAAAGCTGGAGGCGATCTGCTGCAGGCACTTCGACGGAAAACGGGCAAGCAGTGGATGTGGGGGGCCGAGAAACTGCAAATTGCCTTCGGAATTGTCAAAGCGCTTGCGTATTTGCATGGTCTGAGCAAGCCCGCGGTCCACCGCGACCTCAAGTCGCGCAACATCCTCGTGGATGCGAATACGCTGGAGCCGAGCTTGTGTGACTTTGGATCTTCATGCAGCGTTGACAACCTCTCCGTCGACATTATCTCGACGGATCCAGCAGGAATGATCCTATGGAGCGCGCCGGAGGTGATCACGGCCTAGGATTACTCGGAGAAAGCCGACATTTATTCGTTTGGCGTGGTTCTGACGGAGATCGACACGTGCAGGTTGCCGTACAAGGAGGAAGAGAACGCGAGCGGGTGGCCAGTGCAGGCGATTCACATCGCACGCATGGTCGTCGAGGGCGAGATCCAGCCGAAGTTGACGCCCGAGTGCCCCGCACTGATCCGCAAGATCGCGCAGGCGTGTCTGCAGCACGACCCGGACCGCCGCCCGAGCGCGCGAGAGCTATTGCTGTACTTTCGGGACCCAGGACGGTACAGCTTTGAATGGGACTGCGCGGTAGACGACAATGGGATTGGCGCGGACGCCGAGTGGGAGGTGAAGCGCGGGTCGCTCTTTTGCCTCTAGACGGCAACGAGAAAGAAAAACAACCGTTGTATGCACGCATGAAGAAAAGAAAATGCGTAGGCGACTCAGATTTGTTCGAACAAGTATTCAAAGCGAACAACCCACAACAGTGTCAACACCATGTCCACAACAGAAAATTGGCAAAATATACTGAAAATGATGATATTCGTCGTCTTAAATTGGCGTCTCGTGGGTTTCGCATCTACAGGTCCGAGAAAAACTTTTCGTTTGCTGTCGGCAGCGCGCGGCGCCCACCACCTCCTCCGTTGAAGTTGCCGCCATCTGAGTCCGAGTCCGAATCAGAGTCGCTGTCCCGCATCTCGGCGTCCTCGAAGCCCGTGGTGCCATCGTCCTCAGCTGCAGCCTCGCCATCATCATCTCCGTCGTCGTCAAAGAGGTACCCGACGTCCCAGAAGTGCACCTTGTTTGTGTGCGACACACTGCCGACCAATCGCTTGTCGTGGGAAAACTTGAGCATTTCGACCGGGAAGTCTTCGTGGTCGCCGATCAGACCGAGCAGTTTGTTCGGATGCACCTGCACGACGCGGATGATGCCGTCGCTGGAGCCCGTGAGGATGGTGTCTTCGTCTACCTTGAGAACAGTCTCCACCGAGTCGGGGTGGCCTGGAAAACGATCCGACATGTCGCCCCACGTGCCCCAGCTGAAGATCACGAGCACGCCGTCCTGCGACCCGCACACGACCTTCTTGCCGTTCTTAATGACCGACACCGAGAGCAATTCGTCGTCGAGCTCATCACTCTTGCCAGCGAGCACGTTTCTGCGCAAATCGTAGACCGATAAGCGGCCGTCGCCACTCGTAGCGAGAAGGTGGTCACCCGCTGGGTTGGTGGCAAAACCAGAGATGAAATCCTGGGGACAATGCGCACAACGCATGGGTCAGTACAAGTGCGAGCACCACGCTGACTTTCGCTAGTGCAGCTTGTTTCAAAACCTACCGTGTGCTCCTTGAATTCCGCCAAGCAGCGGTGCTGGCGCGTATCCCAGATCTTCACGCAGCCTTGGTCGTCGCCACTCGAAAACACATTCGCGGACAGTTCGTGCATCCGATTCACGCAGTTGCTGCAATAAACGAGTTTATTCAGAAAGGCTGGGGTCAGCAACAGCCTCATCCCCAGCACTTACACATCGGTGCAATTTCAAGTGCAGGAACGTACTCATGGGCTCGCAGCTCCGCCCAGGTCACGTTGCCCAGTGTGTCAAACGCGCGAATGGATTTGTCCGCCGACGCCGTGTACAGAGCTGCAGCATAAACAGCACAAGCACCACATCGTAAGCGTAAGCAACACAAGCAAACTGCATTGGTGTGCCGTGAGCAAAACGCACTTTGTCCGTCGGGGTTGAACATCACCGCGCGCACGGCATCCTGGTGGTGCTTCAGCTCCAGCACCTGTGTGTTGCTCTCTTCCGAGTATTTGTACCTAGCGACCGCCAGCAGACAGCAAAGAGCATAACCGACACACACATACACGAAAGTAACGTCAGTCGCCGTTCACGGTAGCAGCGCATTGCACGGCCGCCATTTTCGAACCCATTTGAGCGGCAACAGTTACGCACACTTGCACGACGCCGTCGATGGTGCCGAGCGCGACGATGTCCTGCGTGGGGTGAAAGTCGATGTCGAACACCTCGCTGCTGCAGAAGATCTCGTCGGGCGAGTGGTCGTCGAGCGCGTCCGCCATGGCTACCTCCGTCTATATGTGTGTGTGTGTGTGCTGATGGCCACGGCGGCACTCTTGCCACCAGCAGCTAGCTCCTTTTGACTGGCTCAAAATGGGAACACCCGCGCGTCCCGAACAGCTCGTTTGAATTAGGGAGCACTGTCCCGAACACTGGCGGTCTACTGCTGTTCACAAAAGTGGACGAACAGAAAAAATCCGCAATTGGAAACACCGGTCGAAACTCATAAGAAAATATCGAAACAAACGCACACAAATATCGTCTCTTTTTTTTGGGAACAGCTAACTCGCTTGGGGAAATGGAGGGAGGCTGGTTGATGGGTATAAATATGAAACAAAAATGGGGGGAGTCTAGGTGGTTTCTATACGTGGTTGTGGTGGCGGACGATGCTGGAAGCTACATGGCATCTGGTGCGCCGTAGCTTGCTGCTGTCGTTGCTGCTTGTATCCCCCTTCTCAGCGAAATTGTCGAACATCGGCAGCTTATAAGTAATCCGAGAACGCGAGATGCTCTTCCACGTTCGAAATGACCGCCGTATTCTGCTTCGCCAGGTCGCGCGACAGCGACGCGAACTTCGCCTTCAAGCGCTCTTTTGGCACCGCAAAGTCGCGTCGCGACCGTCGTCGCTGGAGTGGAGCGCGGCTCACCTCAACAATCGATTGCGTCATGCCAGTCACTTGCTCTGCCGCGGTCTTTGTGGCATCGGATTTCATTCGGCTATCGTCTACGAGCAGCACGTTTCCCGTGCGGCCGCCGAACAGGAAATCCACATTCGGCGCTGGAATCTTGTCGAGCGATTTGCGGCCAAGAGCCTTTTCTTTGATCAGGTCCATCACAACGTTGGCGCTTCCGTTGAACTCACGCAAGAACGCTTCAGGTGCTGAGATGTACTTGGACTGCTTGTTGTTTGTTCTGTTGCAGTGACCGCCAATGCCGATTACCTTCACGAGCTTATCCAACTGCGCCATGCCTGCGTCAGCCAGATCAACGCGGTTTTTATTGCGTCGTTGCTGGAACCGCTCCTTTGCACTGTACTTCACTGCGTTAATGTATTCTTCGTCGAAAAAGCCAAACAGGTCGTGCTTGTGGTTGCTCGTACACACCGACTCGACGTACTTCGACGTGTGCTTCGTGTCAGGATTGAAAAAGTGCATGAGCTCGCGCTGCACATCGCACTGCTCGTGGCGGTGGTCGATTGCAAGCGCTCGTCGTGGTTGCGGAATGCCGTCGTGTTTCATGACAGCGTTGCTGGAGCCTAGCACGCTCGCAATGGCGTTGTAGAAGCTATCTTGAGGATGGCACTCGGCCGTCTGGCGCGTCTTGGTCTTCTGGATGGCGCGGCACACGTTCCCCAACACGTAATTTTCACCAAACACGCTTGCCATCGACGTCTCCCACTGCAACTGCTGCAGCTTGGACACATTGTACCGATCCAAGATCGCGCGGCAGTGGAAAAACCAGAAATCTCGCGACGGCGAGCCGACATTTCGCGCTTCTTCCACCGCGCTCGGCGATCGTCGCGCACTCTCATTTTCGTCGCGCCACGAGTAGAAACTGCGCCACTTCTCGGACGAAAAGTCGAAACTCTGCGCAAACGCCGACACCTTCCGGAACGCATACCCGCTGATCGACAGCTTCCCGGCGTAAAAGAGCTTCAAAATGTCCGAGCTCGATGCTTTCCCCGAGTAAATCCACAGGAAATCGTCCACCGAGATGCTCACTTCGCATGTCGCCTTGGTGTCTTGTGCCGTCGCATTTTTTTTCGTCGTGACTCCTGTGTATCAAACATTACCCGTCGTGAGTGCGCAAGTCCCATTGCCCAATCATCCCATCATTCACTTATTCGTCACCACACACGAACAAACCAACACCATATGCAGATGTGACGTACGTCGATCTTCGGCGACCTCCACGGCATACGACATGGCCGGCAGGTCGTCGTCGCCCTTGAACTTGAAGAGGATCGTGCCGTCGAACGTGGAGCTGTCCTTGACACTGAAGCGCAGGAACTGCATCACCTCCTCGATCTCGTGCTCGCGAGTGGCCGTCGCGGGCGCCGACGTCGCCATCACCTGCGGCGGCGTCTCCATTTCCTGCGGTGGCTGCGTCTCTGTCATTATCGCGCGCGCTCTCTCTTTATCTGGCGGAGGCAAGTGGCCGAGTGCGTTATCAACGGCGCATGAGTGGCTTGGATTGGGCTGCAACGCAAACCGCGGACAAACACCCCACCAATCACACCCAAGTGTGCACGCTAGGCCAGATGAGGTTTTTTGGTCTTATTCCC
>JAADVP010000095.1:0-37813 GCA_023335675.1 Globisporangium solare
CAGAATCCACCCACAAGCCAAGAATCCAGCCTGAAGTGTCTCACCACCGACACTCACAGCTCAAAGAACAAGGTTCAAAGACCTGACGCAAGTGCAACCTTCACCAAGCCAACACAAACGACTGCGAAGCAACAACCAACACCTCACCCCCAACACAGAATTCAAGAGAAGCGTTAGTGCTAGCATCATAGAATACGCAATGGCATAGCGAGCAATTAGAAGTCAGTTTGCCGTATTATTTATTAACACTAATATACGGACACCTTTCAACTGAGCTTCAAGAGGCGTTCAAATCCCGCCCGCATCGACGACGATGCCACGAGACGATAGCGGCGGCATGGCGCACGAGCTGTGGCGGCAACTGGGCGCACTCCTGGCGGCGCATGTGCAGTCGCTGGTCGCGCGCATCACGAGCGCTGCACGCGAGACCACGGGGCTCTGGGTGCGTCCGCATCCTGCGTCGCAGTCGACATCTGCAGCGCGTCCAAGTGGCTCGAATGCCGACTCAGCAGCGTGTATCAGCACACAAGAAAGTCTCCGCAGACTGCAGTGGACGTGCTGCACGTTTGCGCGGCGTCACTTTTGTGAGATTGTGGAGTTTCTCGTGCAGTGGCTCGTGGAAGCCGACGCTGCTGCGAGTACCGTGGCGTCGTGGGTCGGTGCGCATCTGCTCGTGTCCATTTTCCAAGATGCCTATGAAAGTGCGCATGAAGCAATGGTTCTACCTGATACAGCGCATTTAGAAACAACAGTGGAGCTTGTCATGGACAGATGCGTGCAGGTTTTCTACGGAGCGCATGCCTCGGCGCAAGCGATGGAGACGACGAGCAGCTTCTTCCCGTTCAAGTCGATCCAGAGTCCGAGACCTGCGCAGCCACCGACTGATGCCGCGGTATTGATGGAGCGTACGATCGCTCAATGGAGATGTGTAGTCGCATGGGTGGCGCGCTATTCGCTCACTCTTGTTCGTGCTCGTGTCCAGCGAGAGTTGCTGGCAAAGCCATCCCCCAATAGTGGCAGCGACGCTGCCAGAGCGCATCCGCTGTTGACGAATCTGTCCGAGTTGCGCCTGCGGCTCACAACCCGCACGCTTCTCCATGGCGCATCAGTGCCGCTCACACACAAGCTCAAAGACGCTGCAATGTTCCTGAAGGTACTGCAACCAGTGCTGCACAAGCCCGCAAAAACTGCGGTGCGAGCTGCAATGACCGCACTCGTAGCCACGATCCTGAAGCGTGAGCTGCTGCACTTGGAGGAGAAAAGCACTTACTTCGTATACACGACATCACACGCGAGCGAATGGAGCAGCTGCATCAGCGATCTTCACGCGCTAGCGGTGAAGTACTCGACCAAGAAGGCTTTCGTAGCCGTCGGGTGGGAGCTGCGCATCGCTGTGCTCTCGCTCGCACCCAACGATATATTCGGTCGCTACTGGAAAGACGACGTGCACTCTCTGTTGCGACTCCAGCACCAGCACAACAAAGACAGCAGTTCGAGCGCTCGTGCCACGACGCTCGCTAGCATCGGACTGTGCTTTTCGCAATTGCTGTACCGCCATTTCGCGATTGAGCGAAAACTCCCAAGCGAACTCGATTGCATGGAGATCATCAACACAACGCAGGCGTGGTGCTTCTTCTCATTCTCTCACAAGCAAAAGCCATCGCTGCAGACGTTCGAGGACCGCACACTACCCATTCTCGTAGACCTCACCCTCGGGATCGCCGCGTACAATATGACGTACGCCGTGCAGAGCCACTTGCGGCGCCTGCTGACGGAAGCCGACAGCATCTTCGACGAAAAGAAGCTTGCTGGGCTCGAAGCACTGAATGCGATCTGCCAACGCTGTCAAAAGAAGTCGGTCTACAGTCAAGAACCAGCAGTACAAGTAACGACAGCGATAACCTCAATGCTCGACAAGAAGACGCTTGCAGCTCATCACCACATGCTTGGAGGTCTTGTGGGCCACATTTTGATAGAGTGCAACGCCCACTTCGGACACGAGCTGCTGTTGGATACTCACGCAGGAGAGACCGAACCACCGTTTCCCTCCAGTAGTACTCCACTCAACCAGAGCACGTCGTCGTCATTTCTGAGTGTGGCATCGACGTTGCTCTCGACGCGATCGACGAGAGACGACTACAAGCGCGCCGTCGCGATCCATATCTACGGCGCCGCGCTGCGTAGCCTGGAGTTTGTGTATACAGCCCTTGAGCTGAGAGAGGAGCAAACGATGCTGCTCCTCGTGCGGGCAAGTATCCATGCTGAGCCGTATGTGCGGCAGTGCGCTCACCACGCGCTTCACTGTATCGTGTCAATGAAGTTGACGTCAAAAATAGCAGCAGACAAGCCCGCAGTCTCGGCAGTATTCCGTGGTCTAACGGACTTCCTGCTTCGGATGACCGGAAACCATGCGATTGCGAAGAATGACATCGAAGCGTCAATCATCCTGATTCGTCTGCTTGGGTCGCTGGTTCTGTGTGCATCCAGACTGCTTTCTGCAACCAACAATGTTGTGGATGATCCAAATGACCGAGCCCGTCCCAGGTGGGATTCCGGTCGTGAGCTCGAGGAATCACTTCTTCAGGCTGACGCTGTTTGTGTGTACTTGCTCATCAACGATGATATTGAGCTGCGTACGAAGACCTTTGAGACTCTGCAAGCCGTTCGCAAAGTCCGGCATTTGCAAACGAACGATGACGATTTGTCGGGGACCCGGTGCTGCTGCGTCTTAGATGTCATCGATGCCATGGACAAGGAGCTCCAGCAACTCTGCTTTTCGTTTCTTCCTGAACAAGAATTAATGCAGATTCGAGCTACTGGAACCGTGGACGACGACAGCAGCAGCAACAACGAACGTGGTCATCTTGATCATAGAGGAGGGTTTTGGTTCCAGCTTTTGCTACGCGATTCGAGGTTTCCACGTCGAGGGTTTCGGTGGGCAGCGGTACTCTCCAGACTCTTTTTGCGCCTTGCAAATGCCTTGCCGCAAGTCACGACGTACATCTGGAGCGACGCGAACGGCAAGATCCTCAAGTTAGAGCCGATGCTACCCCTCAGCGTTGTTGTCGCCGTCCAGGGAGGAGAAAACAGTGATCGCGACATCGCTCGATGGCGGAATCTATCGATTCTTGCTACTGCCACGGCATGCCCCAATCTGGCAGCAGTAACCACTAGCAGGAAAGACGTGTCGTCTGTCTCGAGGTCACCCGCGGATGAGGAATCGCTCCGAAGCGAGCGCGATTCAATTTCGCAATCGAACGCCAGTGTGTCTGTGCAAAGCGTGATTTCGTCGTCGGCTGTGAATTCTCTGTTCAAACGCCTGGCGAGATACCTGAAAAGCTACTCTTCGTCGCAGCGTAAAGCCGCAATTTTGGCTCTGGGCAGTACACATCCATTGGCAATTGCAGGGCTCCTAGGTGTGCTCGAGAGATATGACGCTGGCGCATTTCCCCAGCCTGTCGGCCCGGCGTCACATCTATCTCAGCAAGGTGGAGATACGAGTACTCCCAACGGACCACCAGCTTCCTCACTCGCGGCGAATGTGCTCTCGTCAGCGCATCGTATGCAGTTCCGTCAACATGGCAAAACAAAGAGCTCGACGGACGTCAAGATGAGCATGCACTTCCATCTTCAGTGGGCCCTCGGTCGCATATACCGACTGATATTAGAGCAACGATGGCACGAGAGGCACCGCTTATGCAAACTCAACAGTTGTGACGATGGAAATCATCATCGCCTTTCTGACGATGGAGTCTCAGATCGATTCCTGCGGCTCTCGCGTGCATTTCTCGATCACATGAGCGTCTCGCTCGCGATAAACTACGAAGCGCTCGTAAGTGACGCAAAGTCGCTTTTATTTATGATGCAACAGGATTTTTGCGCTACTGTGAAAGCGCTACTGCACCTCATGAGCAAACCCTTTGCGACCCAGTCAGTCAACCCAAGTTGCATCGCTGCGACAACGACGACGAATCTCCCGGGCAGTATGCGTGAGAAGCTCTTTGATCAGATTATAAGCTGGTGTCCGCCGTCAGCCTTCACCGCAATTGCAACAAGTAAAATGAGTGTAGATATAGACTCGAGGGCATTCTTTACATTCGGGTCGCCTCTGCGAACGGTTTGGATGCAGCATTGCGACGTATTTGGCGACGTGTCCGGGCGGGTGGACCAAGCGGCAACAAACTCAGAACCACATGCAAGCGACGCCAGTTTAACGCTGCTCCATTGGATGGACGGCATCGAAGTCACAGGTATCGACACTTGTCAGACATACTTTTTTGACTCTTTCCGTGCTTTCGACGATGCCCGCGCTCTTGGCGAATGGACCGCTTTTTTTGCCCTCACCGGCCGCCGCAGACTCTCCGATTTTCCGGTGGCTTGACGAATGCTGTCGCATCGATGCAGCAACGATGGAGCCCGCTAGAGGATTCCCACATTTCCAGCCACTCCAAAAAATGTGTATGCGCACCCTCAAAGAACTCTTACGCATGGATTTCAGCACATTCGGTCCGATTTGCATGGAAAAGGCCTTTTTCTCACAGCCACGCGGTGATCGCGTCACATTGGCCAAGCATTATTTCGTTGCGCTCAGCGACGAGGTCGACGCGTTTGCGTTACTGTGGAGAACGTGCGACGATGAAAAAGCAAAGAATCTCTTGCTGGCTCGACTGTTCCACGTGCTGCTGTTGCATCTTGGCGTCGAAGATAATGAACCGCATCGAGTGTTAGCATTCCAGCGGCTCAAGCGTCTTTTAGGCAATCCAGTTCTTGTGCCCCACTGCAACTTCCTCCTTGATGCGCTGCGGCAGCAGCACGGATGCAGCTCGAGTGCGGCCAAAATGTTGCCTGTTTTGTGCACGGAAGTGGTGACTCGTATGCAACTCACAGTGTCCTCACTATTGGCGTCCGCATTCGAAGATATTGCCCTCATTATGGCCACACCGTTGCTGCGATTTCTCTCAACTTGCGGCGACACGCAACAGCGGAAGCTCTGTGCCGTGACGCAGCCATGGCTCGCAGAAGTGTCACTTCAACCTGAGGTGAACGACCACCACATTCGTTCAACAACAAATTCCCACGGTGAAGATAACGGCGAAATATCGGAACAATTGCTGTCGACTCTGTTCCGCTTGACGACGAATATAAGCAATTCCTGCAGTGCGCAGCTAGAACATGCGTGGATCACACTGGCGCTCGCGTCAGCAGACAAAGCCACACAGTCTCACGGAGCTTCCTATCCCAATTTGCCTCGAGTCATGAACTTTGTATTTCGTCAACGCGCCTCCAGTCATCATGTAGCGACAGCAAAAACGGTCGTTTGGTGGTTGCGTCGACCACACAGCGATGCTGCGTTTGAAGTTGTGTTCACGCCCATGGACTGCGTGCACTCGAGAAGAACAAGCTGCTTCAGCTCAGTGACTAACCACTTGGAGGCCAGCATGGCTCAGGTTGTCTACCCGCTCAACGACATCGCGGTTGTGCTCACGCTGCTCAGCGACAGTTGCTGTCATCTCACGCCTCGTCACCACGAGCCAGCGTTCATGGAGACGACGGTTCAGATCGTCGCATTTGCGCTGTTGATTCTCTACAGCATGGCACAAGATCACGGCAGCTCTCGTCCATCTCACGTATTCAGCCAATGCAAAAGGGAGGAATCCGATTACGTTGGCGAAAGAACAGCAACCACGAGATACTTTGAAGCGGCCCACGCTCGCCTTGCCGAAGATATTGCACGAGAGTGTACGCTGGTGCTCCGTACATTGTTGCCACTGATGCATCCATCACCGTCGAGTGTCGAAGTTGAAAATGTGTTAGATGCCTTGTCCAAGTTCGGGCTGCCAAGGAATCATGCAGCGATCAGTGACTTCAACTCGATCCTGGCAGAGTACGTGAAGTGCTGCATGCCACCATCGGAAACTACCATTTGGAGTGATGAGTGTGTGAAGGAGTTCCTGCTGGCAATCGCGCTCTACAATTCCGGTAGCTCTAAGGCGGCAATGCCTGTCGAACCAGCCAAGCTACAGAGCACATTGTGCCTCCGTTTTTCGGTGTTGATGTACCTCTTGTTAGCGCCGCCATTCCATGGAGACGTTTTCTTGTCACTGATGGAGTTATTGCACCATTCTCTTGATGAGCGGAACCGCGATCCTGTCAACACGAATGCATTGGTACGAGATTGTCTAGTCACACTTTGCGCAATGGTGGAGATTATGCCAGTCGCGAAACTCGTGCTCTACCCACAGATCGTGTGGGTATGTATTGCGCTTTTGAACCACTGCAAGAATGCTGCATTCTAGGACCAAGTTGTCGACTTGCTGCTCACAATTGTCAGCAAACCGCATTTCCTCGCGCAATCCATCTTACACGATGTGCTGTTAGCAAAACGCCCGCCGCATTGGTCCAAATCTCAGAGCTCTGTGCTGCGCGCCATCGCGCTCAATATGCACAGTAGCGGCGACCCGCGACTTTATGAGCGTGCACAGCGTATCGTGGTCCAGGCAGTGGCGCTCTCGTGCCCGGTGTTTGTCGCTGATGCGCTGGAGCGTTTGGCGACATGCACATTCGCGCTTGCACCCATCATAGGCAGCACCAATAACGATTTGGAGCACCTGCAATCGATTGCTCTCGATTTGAGTTATCTCTGGCGAGGTGAAAATCGTGAACTTGGAAGCGAAATCAGTGAGCTGCTGAAGCAATTTTCGAGAGCCGAGTCTGATTCAAGTTTTTTAACAGCAGGTGACAGCAATACGGATGCTCTTGTCGGCAACAACACTAGTGTCCATGAGATCAATCGCCATGGGTTCTTGAGCTCGTTTGCGTCCCGTTTTGTGCAGCTCACCCAATTCGTCGCGAACGACGAGCTGTCGTTTGATCCGCTGAGCACGAGCTTTGAAATTCTTGTGAGCACGAGCGAAAGCGGTTGCCGAAGCAAGCATTCCGTTACGGAGAACAACGGTGGTGAATGGGAGCCCCATGCTGAGGCATCCGTTGCTCTCTTCGTGATGGAAAGACTCTTGCAAGAAATCGAGATCCTCCATATTTCCTGGACACCGTCCCCAACAGTGCTTGCGTCGTTCGCAAGATCTGCGAGAAGTGCCCCAGATAAGTCGCACTGGGAGGCTACAGTGCGTATCATGAGCTACATAAGTGCTCCAGTTGACTCAAGTACGCCGAGAATCTGCACCAACATGACACCGTCGTCCTCGAGCTCATCAATCGTGAAAGATAAGCCGCTTTTGACGATTATGACTTTGCCCACGGATGCAAGCAGCAGCGCACCTGGTAGTAGTGGTGGCCATGGATCATCCATATCACCAAAAACTACGCCAAAGGCAAGTGTGTCGACACCGACGTCTGTCAAGAAAGACTCGCTGCAGAGTGCGAAAACGAAACTCATGAACCTCGTGACGCGTCGAGCAAGTAGCAGCCCTCGGTCCAACAACAACAGCAACAATGCCAACAGCAGCAGCAGCAACATCAGCCACCACCATGTCGGCAACAACAACGACAGCAGCAGCTGTGCGAGCAGCACGACCAGCATCGTTGGGAGCAATCCCGCCGCAGAGTCGCACGACACCAGCAACTCTTTATCATCGCACAAGGCAGTGACAGCAGCGCCATGCATCGACCCAAGCGAAGCCTGCGCGGTATCGACTCTATCACGAAGTAAACTGTTTCGTTCATAATTTAAAACTGACCACATGTGGTAACGAATGGAAGACACTATGTGAACCACCTGTGGAGGACATTATACAGGTATGTGGACCAAAATGTACCTAACAAAATAAAGTGCGGTTCTCAAATTTAGTAAACTAATGAACATCAATTCGAAGAGTCATGCGTACTTATCACAGCGATGAATTGCTTCCACTAAGTGTGCGTGAGCTGCCACATTGGCACCACCAGTGGCACAGCGAGCAGCAGCTTTGACCGATGGCGACGCTCGGGCCGCGCGTGATCCAGGTGCTGGAATTCGCCAGCGTGCGCGCCCCGGAGCTCCAGGCGCTGCACGAGATTGCACACCACGATCAGATGCACACGGCGGCGGACGCGAAGCTGGGCTCGCAGCGGAACCAGCGCCGTCGTCGCGCGAACGCGTTCAAGTCGCATCGCATGCCGCTGCGGCTGCGGCAAAAGGAGAGCAGCGCCGAGCAGTCGCGACCGGAAGAAGAGGTGATCTCTCTAATAAAGCTTGGCGGCAAACAGGCTCTCACTGTTGCTAGCAACAACGCCAGTGTTGCGCAGTCAGCTCCTGGTGTGAAGGCGCCTCAGCAGCGCTGCCGCAAGCACGAACGCCGCCCCCACAAGCTCGTCGAGAGCCGCTCCTGGCAGCAGCACAACAGCAGCAGCATCGATGCGCAAGAGACGACGGCAGTGTGGATGGCGACGCACATGTGGCACACCAAGCGGATGAAGATGGTCGAGAAGTACGGGATGATGCTGCCAGCGCACCGCGCAGACAAGAGCGTGTCGGCATCCTTGGACGTACGGAATCGTGAGGGTGTGCTGTCATGCGCAAACTTGCTCGTAGTTTAACTCTGTTGAATGTTTTTTCTTTAATTGTATACAGGCGCTTCGCTCGAAAGCAACTTTGCACGACATGTCGTACTATGGCGTCCTGGAGCTCTACGGGCTACCGCAGCTCATCCTCGAAGCACTGCAGCTCGTATCGGTACGTCCCACGTGCGTGCACTCTCGACTGGTGGAACAGCTAATTACCCACAGCGTGTGCTTCTTGTTTTTATCCATCGTCTCAGGACCCTGCTGGCTCAGATTTCCACGGCATGCGCTTTCTCTCGGGCGGCGAAGAGGGGCAAAGCATTCTGTACCACGCCGGGGAGTTCCCGCGGGGCGCCATTTGTCCCGTGACGTTCATGTGGCGTCCACTGCAAGCTGATTCGCGTGAATCTGGAAGCGCTGAAAGCAGCGGGTTCCAGTTGCATGCCGACTGGCAAGAGACAAAGCGTCAACTGTGGTTCTGGATCCATCCAGCAGCGTTCATGGAAGCGGCGTCGGCGATTAAAGCAGCCTGCGAGGAAGTTGTGGACGATGGCGACGAGTACGTATCCCCAAGTATCTCTTAAGCTTTGCCGTCTGTCAATGCTTTGCGCACTGACCTTTGCATGGACTATGAACTGCAGCATTCAAATTACCGATCGTCGTGGCCACCTGTGCCGCTTCAAGCTGCGCGGAAACATCGCGGACGAACTTGTGAGCCAGATCTGTGGAGCAAAGGAGAAGGGAAGCCTGATTCAGCCTGATGCGATCGCGAGCGCCATGGACGAAACTGGGTCCGACCATGAAGATGGGTTCACGAACTCGTTTACTGCGAAGCAATGCGGAACGTCCAACTTGTCTGTGCTGTGCAAGTCTCTTGGAAAGCAGCTCAAGGAAACTACCAGTACAATTCACGCTGTGGTGGTGCCCGATCCGCGAACGTCTTCGCAGCATGGGCAAAGCTCTGGTCAGCAAGGACTCTCACTGCTCTGCGAGCCCAGCCCAGACGAACTCTCCAAGCAAGCGGATGGCATTGCATGCCCTGTGTCCGACCAGAGCCTCACTTTGCAAAAGGCAGCAGAAGAGCCAGAGTCCGCGCTGATTCTTCAAAAGTTGTCGGAGATCTTGCAATGGACGTCAACACCAGCGTCTTCAGAGTTGTCACTAAGTGGGTATCCATTCACTTCGCCTCTCGCCGAGAAGACCCCGCGCGACGAAGATGCTGGTATGAAGGCGGCAAACAGCAACGATGCGTCGATCCCGTGCTCGTTCCTTTGGTCTGTATCAAAACGTCAGCAGTTGAACAGGATATTTGAAAAGGATCATGAAGTCAACACCAGAAAGTACCAAGCGCACCAAGCTCGGGTGCAGCACATGGTTCAAGGAGCCACCAGTGGAGGAGAGCTGTCGAGTGGAAATGAACCGCTGAATCTTCATTTGCTTGTAGTCCGGAAGCACGAACCATTTCCAAAGGCGAGCGGGTGGGACCTGATCGTCCTACCCTGCTTCGCTGCTACTCTGCTCAAAACCCTGGTGTTCGCAGGCGCTCTTGTCGTTGGTGTTGATGAAGACGAAGCCCTCGACACGGTTCTTCACAAAGCAAGGTAAGAGACGCTGTTCATTTGACCGTTCGTGGTTTCAGCGACTGACACTGATGTCTTTTTGTAGCTTCCCACGAGAGTTCCCAGACACCCATGCAGGTGGGCGCTACTGGAACGAGCACGCCTCTGCTCTCGAATCGGACTGCCTAAAGAAGCCGAAGTCAAAGCGCTTCGCGTATGCAAAGCACGGCATTATGTCGCCGTTCCAGCCAAAGTGGACGCTATTGTTCGCCAATGGTGCTTCGACGGATACTGGGGCCGAGGGTGGCGAAATGCACGATGATGATGAGAATGACGACAATAGCTCTCCGTGTGTGCTGCGAGGAGAAGGGTACATGGAGCCGTTTTGCTTTTACAGCAATCCCAAAGCCAGCGCTGAAGCTACGCACGAGAAGATTCCTGTCGCAGTGCCGACACTGGTCCGCGTCATTCTCCGCGTTCCTGGTCGAGCGAGTCTTGTTCCTAACGCAATGGTAAGCTTGCTGATGTTCTGAAGGCGAATCTGGCCATCTCTGGCGAGACAATCGGTCACCGTTCGACTCACATTTTGCTTCACACTAGATGTACATGCCAACAGATGAAGATGTCAAAAACTTTTACACTCAAAAGAAGTGGAGCGGCTACGAGATTAATTTCGCATCCCCAGAGGTAGGAAGGAGGGCAATGGCTGGATGCTCTTTCTTCGCAAAAAAGTGCTCACCTCGGTTTCATTTTTTTTGTGTGTGTAGCGCACTCTTGTGGGCTTCGTCACGTCGGCTCTCTATGATCGACCGAAGGGAGCATTCCGAGCAACTGGTTTCTGTGGCTGTGAGCCTCTGCAGGAGATTTTCTTGCAGCAACGGGAATTCATGAAGTCGCAGGATGCGCTTGTGATGCTCCGAATTCCTCAGGCAAAACTGCTCAGACCTGTGCTCATTCGCGTTGAGACATAAAGGCTTCTTGGACCGTTAATTAGAGAAGAGTCTGAGCATATCGACACTATATACTACATAGATACTTGGCTGTTTCTTCTCGCTTCAAAATAACAAAAGTACATGATGTCCATCACCTGCTGCCAAGTGCGCAAATCACTCGCGGTTGCTCATATCTTCAAAACTGCTGTTCCGCAATAATTCGTTCCCGCTGCCCATGAGATGATCGTGGTCTTCGTCAACGTCGTCACTCCATCGGCGAGACACTTTTTCTTCGTTTGCTATGTCAGCATCTTCCATGGTCATTGCGCTCCCGTTCTCTCCATCTTCATCTGGTTCACTTGACGAGCTGCTACCATCTTCCTCGTCACTTGAACTTATACTATGAGCGATGGCTCCATTAAACATGTGTCGGCTTGGCGGGATAAACTCGTGCTGCAACGGCTCTTTGCCAGACGTCGACATCGAAGACATTGATGCAATAACGCTTTCTGGGAGGTTCGACTGATCGAGCAATACTGGATCAGGAAGTGGAATATCCCAGTCGAGTAGTCTGCAAAGCTCTTGCACGATCTCATCTGAATACCCTAACAATTCGACATCAAACTGATGTGGTCGGCCAACCGGTTCTCTGCAAAATCATGAGAAAACGTTAGAAACGTAATGTACTCGTACAAAATCTGCAAGAAGTGCAACGGGTAGTACGTACCGATTGATGAGAACCATCGGCGTATGCTTATGGATTCTTCCGACAATGCTTCGAACCGGGTTCACCTTCAACGACGATCCCATGACGAGCACTAGATCAGCTTCGTTTTCATCACTTTTTATGGAATCATGAAAACGACGCGGAAGCGATTCTCCGAAGAATATAATATCTGGCTTGACAATCCCATCTTCAGCATTGCATACCGAACACATTGGTACTCGCTGGCTCAGGACATCCTCTCGAATGGCATCGTTTGGATATGTTTTCTTGCATGACAAGCAAGTGGCGGTCGCAAATGAGCCGTGGCACAAAACGCTGCGTTCATTTGAAATCCCAGCAGCATGCTCGAGCATATCGATGTTCTGGAAATGAAAAAAAGGAGAACATGAGCATTTCGGCGAGTAAAGTATGCACTCTGAGTAATGGTTGCATCATGTGTGCTTACCTGGCTATAGATACGAAGCAGCTTGCCTTTTTCCTCCAAAAGTTTTAGGAAATAGTGGCTCCTGATAACGATGAAAAGACGTCGTCAGTATTCATCTTGAAGTGACTTCAAAAACTCTTCCCATACCTTGATGGAACAAACGTGAAACCATTTGACTTTGGGAATAACTCCTTTGCAAACGCAAAAAAAGGGCGTGGGTTGGAGCGGAAGAACTCAATATCTGTCATACCAAAATTGAGTCAGAGGTCAGATAAACGTCTGCATGCATATATCATGATCACCTGAGGTGGCTTACCGAACATGCATTGAGGATTTGGTAGGTTGTATTCACCCAAACGCTAACAGAAACAACAAGTCATCGAATGTCAGTAACATGGTGACGGCATCTTTACAAATATCGCGTCCGATACTGAGAACTTACACTGTAGATGCCATTTTCAGATCGAAAGTCAGGAATTCCGCATGACACGGAAATGCCTGCGCCAGCGAGGACAACAATTTTCTCGGATGATCGCAACAAATTGGCAACGTCTTGCAACGTATTGACGTGATCAAGTTTTTGGCGTGCCTGCATTCGTGGACATCGAAACGTTAGTCTCTCATTAGTACCGCTGTGAAGAAAACAAGAGTCTAGCATCTAGATGCTAACTTCAAGAGATGGCTACATACTGGAATTGTAGGCTGAATCAGACGGATACCCATCGAGAACATGGCTTCCCAAAGTTCATCGTCGTCCACAGCCACACCCTCGGAGACACCCAGACCCAATACATCGAGCATTTGGCCAGCACCGACGCCTTGGTTTTTCTAAATTGTGCAGCATTTTCACGCAGTTTATGGTTAGTTAAATTCACACCATTCTCCATATTTCAAGTCAGAAAATAAACTAATTTTCCCAACAAATGCGTCAATGACGTTACCTGGTCCATGAGCCACGACATGAACGATTCTTCAGAGATCCCAGACGAATCAGGGGCGCCATCCAGAGAAAACCCGCGTGGTTTGGCCGCGGGGCTTCCATCGGTCGAACTTTCGCTCTCGTCTTCCTCTTCATCATCGGCATCCATCCCTGCTGCTGCTGCGCCTCCCACAGCAGCATCTCCGTTGCGTCCACGCGCTGTCCGCTCTTGGTCGTCCTCGTCGGTGATCGCACTCGCCTGGTTCTTGTATCGCTGACTCGGCGAGGCTTGCTCGTTCTCATCGTCCGACGCGCGGTGCTTCTTGCTCGGCGGCGCGTTCATGTTCATGCTCACGCTTCGGTCGCGGTGGCTCGCTCCTGGCGAGTGCTGTTCTTGCGGCTGCGAGTGCTGGCGGCGGTGGCCGCCATTCTGGCTACTACTACGATGACTACTACTCTTGCTATTACTGTCCTTCCGACGGGTTTCCTCTGGAGACCCGTGACAGAGGGTCGCGTCGCCGCTATTATTAACTTGCGCTGTATCGGGGCCGTCCATTTTGCTGGCGCAGCGATTTGTCTGCCGCGTCGTTCGCTCGCGCTTGTTCAGCCGCTGGGTGGATCACAGACAGAGAGCGGGGAGGGAGGGGGGGAGTCACGCTCTCGCCACCGCCGCGTTCCTCGTCGACGCTGCTGCTTGGAATGGGGGGACACGTGGGACTTGAAGCGCGCGCGCGAGTGTCTCTCCTTTGGCCCCGCACTCGCTTCTCGCTTCTTTCTTTTCACTTTGGGTGAGTATGTGGGAGTGAATGCGCGCACCCGTTTCTTCTGTTTGCCGCCATGCGAGGGGGGGCGGGGCGAACGGGGGAAAGCGGCGGGGCGGACGGCGAGCATGTATTTGAGCCCAATACAGCGTCGTGATTGGTTGTAAATTGGCAGCATACATAATAACAGCCAATGAAAGGGAAAAGAATATGCAATTGCGTGGTCCACAGAAAAAACGCAGAGTGATGGTCGTTTCAAAATTCAAAAACGAGCAACATTGGTGCGGAGCTCTTTCATGTTGAAGTGCGCCAACATGGCTACGGAAGGCGCGACCGGGGAGAAAGAATCGGGGTGCTTCGTAGGCAGTAGCGGCAGGGGGAGTGCGCATACGCTCATTTTGTGGTCAAAGCCGCTTACCACCCTTGGCTGCGGTTCGTCCGAATATAGATAGGCAAAGCCGTTGCCACATGGGCTCGCGGTTACACAATACGCGCGCGTTCAAAGCCGCCCTCTTACTCGATCCACACGCTTCCAGTTCGCTTCGGATCGGCTCGCGAGGCGAGGATCATGCCTACTGCGGGCGGAAGACTCGAGAGTATCAGTCGCCATGCCGACGTCACCAGATCGCCGCGTCATGCAGAGTCGAGCGGCAAAGAAGCTTTCGACAGCGGCGGCGGCGGGGTCGACGCTGAGCAAGTCCGTGTCGGAGAGCTCGCTAAGTAAGAAGAAACAGGGGAGTCTACTGGAGCAGGAACTGCTGCCGCTCGAGCGCGACGAGGGCAAACACCACGCGCGCGAGCTCTCTGCGTGCTTGCTCGAGTATGCAAAGAAGATTGACGACCTGCAGGAGAAGAACCGCCGACTCGAGGAAGAGGCGAGTCATTGCCGATTGCGTTGACATTACTTTACATGGTGCCACTTGTGTGTGTGCTCACTATGGATAATGCTTTGTGTATTATTGATGCATGTAGTTGTCCTTTGATGATCATGCGACCCGCGATGATCCGTTTTTCAATGACCAAGTCACCGAGAAGCTGTCCAACTTGTACTTGCAGGGCAACAATTTCATGATTCGCTTGGGACTCGAGAGAAAGGAGATCGCGCGGTTGAATTCCCTGGCCCAACGCAACGAGGGCATCTTGGCGCAACAAAAATCCAAACTGTATGAGCTCGCGGCACTCGATCACAACCACAGCACCTTGATCGGACGGATCCGTAAGATGGAGAATGACATCGACCGCCGCATCGTGAAAATAAACGAACGACTCAATACTAACCGAAAGCTGAGAAACTATCGACGCTCATCGCGCCGAGCGAGCGCGAATGGATGCCATCTACACGAAGATCGCTTCCGAGACGCTTTCGAAGCGCCATAAAACCGCTCGAGCCAGCAACGAGACCGAGAAACTACGCCAAGAAGTCGCCGATATCGAGCAGCAAATCGAAGATATTCGTCAGGAAGGCGAAGAATAGGAAATGAAATGCGGCGGAAAAGCCGCGCTACTGCTCCAGGAACTCAAAGAGATTGCCTTGCACCAAAAGGATGTGGAAGAAATGGTCGACGTCGACAAGCACAAATATCTGGGGAGAACGATATCATGCGCAGTATTGGTGCTGCGCAAGAGAATATGCTACGATCCCGAGTGACGCATAGCCGCTGGAAGACCGGGCAAGCGAAAATGGCTACGGACGTACTGCTAACAAAGTATCAAGAAAACCGAACGATCATTGAGAAAATCCACGAGGTATCGGGAACGAAGACCGTCTCGGAGATGATCGAAGCGTTCAACAATCAATATCCTTTTTCACGCCAATGCGAATTCGCATCTATACCGCTGACTCTAGATGCATGAGCGTCACAATACCTTCGATGCTGCCTCGACTCTCTTTGTTGCTGGTGTGTTCACGGAGATGGAGCATTTTGACAGGATCCAGCATGTCAACCAACTCACGGAGGATATTGAGAACCATCGCCAAGTTAGCTTCAAACTTCGCGAGGAAATCGGAAAGTGCGTGGTTAGCAACGCGCATAGATCTCAACCAACATGTTCGATGTTGTCTAATACGTGATTTGCTTGTGAGCAGATTGAAGCAACGGAAAGACTCGGTGGAATTTCAGCGAATGAATCGGATTGAAGGGCTCAAATCTCGGCTTCAAGTACGGGAGCAGCATCATTCTTTTATGCTGTTCTTGTGGCACTCGGACCGTTTCGTTCTTGTAGTTCGCAATCGACCAGAAGAAGCATAAAGAGGAGGCGAATCACAATTTGCAGTCCTTCCTTGCAGCCCTGAGGCCCTCAATCTTGCTGCTTCACTCTCGAATTGGGTGCCCAGAACTTCACAGTGCGCCTTTCCTACTTTTTGAGGCTACTGTGCCCAAAAAGCACAGTTATGCTAACAACGATCTTGCTGCTGCACAGATGACAGCGACATGAAAAAGGTTTTAGGAGAAATCGAAGAGCAGGTTGTGGTCATTCTCCAGAAATACCATCTGAAAATCGAAGCGAAAAAGATGGATGATGCGAACAAGGACAACAATCCGCCTAGCTCACCCAGTGCGACATCCGCAAGGCCTACAAGTCAAGCAGGAAAAGCTCGGCCGAAATCTCCGGAACCCCACAGGCGTCATCACGTGATACAGCATCTGCCAGAGCTGATACAAGTCGGTCTTCTTTACCTGGCGGTGCACAACTGGGCACGGAAAGATCTGGTTCAACCAACCTCGGTAGCCCAAGTGTTCCTGCAGATTCGCAAAAAGTGCTCAGCTTCAAAACAATCTCAGCTCTCGTATCCAAGGATTAACCATACCGCTATGGCGGTCTGCGCCCACCGCATCTCTCCATAGAGGAGCTGAAAAAAAAAAAGACAATGTGGAAGAGGAATACCCGCTCACTTACGATGAACTGAAGGTAAAGGTTTGGCACCACGATACCACGCAGTAAGCTCGTTTGCATTCATGTGCAGTGCAGTACATTCATCTATTAATCCAAGCGCAGCGTCACCACAGTTTTTCGGTTGCTATGGTT
The DNA here is from genome assembly GCA_023335675.1 of Globisporangium solare. Classification (NCBI taxonomy): domain Eukaryota; phylum Oomycota; class Peronosporomycetes; order Pythiales; family Pythiaceae; genus Globisporangium; species Globisporangium solare. Next base: position 16,849 of record JAADVP010000095.1, read on the forward strand.
TCGGCGGACTCCTGCATTACATGTTTTCTGTATGATTTCGAACCCGGTCAGTTTACTCCTCGGTCTTTGCCTTCTTCGCTTTAGGTTCTGCCTCATCTGATTGGCAAATGACGACGAGAATAAAGCACGAAAGTTAGACTTCAGGAAGAATGCTCACGAGGACGAGTGGTCAGGAGGTTGCTCACCTTGCGTCGAGCCGTTCTGAGCTGGAGCAGCAGCCTTGTTGCCAACGGCGCGCGCTTTTGGCCCCCAGTTTGGCTCTGGGTTATGTGGGAATCGAAGGGCTTTCTCCTTCTCGTGCGCTGGACGGCGAGATGAAAAGTTGGCCTCGAACTTTGGTTCCTTGGCCAAGATGCGCATGCCAGGCGTGTTTTCACCCTCGCGCTTCTTGGTCACCGGGTGCTTCTTGACCCAGCAGCGCATGATATCCCAGATCACGTCGTTCGGGGCGTTCGTCTTGATGGCCTCCGGGACCTTGTGGAATTGCGAGGCCTGGTATCCAGCCGCACGGATCGCACCTTGGATCTGTTCCATGCGTGGGTTCGAGCAGTGCAGCGTCTTGCTCAGACCAGGCAGCGTGTAGTGCAATGGCGCGTCCACCAACTCTTCCGAGATCGTCGTCAAGAGTCCGTGAAGGCGTTCCTTGGTCGGGAACTCCGTCGTGGTCTTCGCCACACGTTCGCGGATGCGCAGCACCACGTCGCGGTCGTGAATTGGCGCCGACCAGATCGGTCCGGCCATCTTGAACTTGCCCGAGCATTGATCGCACTCTTGTCCGACCACAGGGCCACGCGAAGCGTGGAACGTGTTGCCCGAGGCCACGCCGAGTGGCTGCAAGTGGAAGCTGTCGCAGCCGACACACTGGAACGTGTACGAGAGCTTCGTCATCGCGGCCTTGACGTTCACAGGCGACTTGTACACGCGCACAAACACGCGCACGTAAAAGTCGATGCTGCACGCAGCGATCGGCACAATGTGGCGAGCGTACTTGTTGGCAGTAGCTTCAATCGACTGGAGAACTGCGCAAAATAGACACACATTCGGTTAGGCACTCGTCGTGTGAGAGTGGGGAATCATGGCGCGAGGGCTATCGTACCAATACGAAGCGCCATTTCGTGGAGGTAGTTGGATTTATTTGGGATCGAGTTGTAACGCGAGAAGCACACCTACGGAAGGAAAAACACAAAGGAAAAAAGAACCGATGAGCATCTCCCCAAGTCGCGCAAAGCTTTTTCTCGCAGGCAAAATACGACGCACTTCTGGGTTCTTTCCCGAGAGCACGGCCATATCGGTGCACGTGACGCACAAGAGACCGCCGTTCGCGACACTCTGCACGGCACCGTCGAGGAAGATCGACGCCGAGCCGTATGGGTCCAAGTCGATCACGTCGAAGTGGTCCTTGTCCTTACGGTGTCTGTACATGACGTCGGTGGCGTCGTCTTCGTTCGGGATCACGCGGTCCAACGGCAGCTCGTTGAACTCGATGTTGCGCTTGATCGACTCCACGGCCGCCGGGTCCATGTCGTTGACCAAGATGGACTTGACGCCAGGGATCTGCTGGAAGTACCGGATCGAGCGCAGACCCGAGGCCGAGAGTGCCTCAAAGATCTTGATGCCCGAGCTCTCGGCGTTCTCCGCCAAGTGCGCGTCGATCTCCTCTTCAGTGTGCTCCTTCGGCGTGAACTCGGTGCCAGCAGCCGCGGCCGCCTTCTTTGCCTGTTTGTGGAGCTTCTCGACTGCGCGCGCGCGCGCAAAGTCCGAGATCACGGAAATGGAGAGGTCGCGGTTGAGCACCTGCACGTTGTTGTAGAACACCTTGTTCTGCTCGGGGAAGATCATCACGCCATTGCCCTCGCGTATGATCTTGTGGCCCGGCGGTGCCGGTTTCGCCTGCAGCGTCTTGGCAAAGTCGGCTTGGTTGGTCAGGCTCATGTCGGTCGTCGCAGCGGTAGCAGCAGTCGTGAAAGAGCGGCGGATGCGCAGCAGACGGTTCAGGAGCTTCAGAGAGTGCGCGCCTCCAAGTCGCATGCACGGAAAGTGAGCAGACGAACGCGTGGGCGTGCGTGGGCGGACGCTTTAGCCAATTTGACTGGAGGTTGGCCATGCAGATGCGCCTCAGACTCAGACTCAGTATTCCTTCGATAGAACCAGTCGAAAGGGGCACTGACGCTAAACTAAATACACTAGTCGAGTATTGAGCTCAGATTTGATACCGACTGGGTACCGGTAGATAAATGATGTTGTGAAAGCCTGTCTGACTGGTCTATGCTAAAAAAGTGTCGGTATATGCAGTAACCTAAATCAACGGATTTGAGGTACATTTCCCTAATACATTCTGTTCCTATTAATCAACACCGACTTGGTACTGGTACAATACCGGTACCACCGTCGCGAGCTGATTTGTTCCTGTTCGGGAGCAGCAGTCGTTCGCAACCGCATTCGCAAAGATCAACCGGGAGAAACAAACAAGAGGAACGACATTCGAGGCAGGCAGAGCAGCAGGCAGAGCAGCAGGCAAGCGCGCAGGGTTTTCATGGATGGGAGCTCTCGCACGCATGGGAACGACGGCTACCGTCGAGGTGCGTACCTTGCTGCTGCACACACACACGCGCCAATGGGGGCGCCATGCGAAGAGCTACGCAGTGCAACAGCTGCTGCTGCTGCTCCATCCAGAGCGCAGAAAACATGGACCAAATGCGCGCAATGAAAGCATTCTCTCGACAACAATGCGTCGAGTGTTCTGGATGCAAGCTCTGAGATGCGCGGTTCTGATGAAGGCGTGTGCTCGATTGTGTGCTGTTTGATTTGCGTGTCAAAACGCAGGTGGCGGACGAAGTGGTGGGCTGAACCGCAAGAGCAGCGGCGGCACGCAGATGTATCGCCGGGTGCAACTGTCGACAGCAACAGCAGCAGCGGAGACCGGAAATGACGGCGATAGCGTCGTCAGACACGTCAATGGCGCAGGCCATGGCGGCAGCAGTCGCAAAGTGGAGGCTGTCAAGAAACCGGAAGCGGACTCGCCGCCACCCGCACCGTTCAAGTCGTCGCTGGTGGCCTCGATGAGCGGCAACCAGCCTGCGACGTCCAAGTACAGCAAGAATGGTGGGCATCAGCCCCAGGAAGAGCGCCGCGGCGGCCGTGGTGGACCGCGCCATGGTGGTGACAAGCCCAAGTCCCCGTACGGAGAAAGCGCGTCGCGCGAGCGTAGCTCCTCGCCGCGCAAACGTGGCGAGCAGCAGCAGCACCAAGCGAATACGGAGCGTAGTCGAGTCGTGACGCTTTCATCGTCGTTGGGTGCGCATTCCCCAAAGAAGCAGCACCCGCCAGTGCGCAAACAAGATTCGCCACGAAAGGAGTACCGCGCGCGCAAAGGAAGCCGCTCTCACGACGAGGACGACGATAGCGAGCCGCCAAGACGGTTTGTCAGCTCGCTGGCCGGATCCATTGGGGCAAACAAGACCAAGGACACTAGTGCTCGACTCAGCGATCACAAGACGCAGGACCGAGGAGGTCAAGGCGGCGGCTCTAGATCTGCGGGCAGCAACCGAGACGTTCGGTACCAGCAACGAGAGGATCCGCATCATCGCGACTCGCCTTCATACCGCAAAGTGGAAGTCCAGCAGTCGCCCGAGAGCAGCTACCGGCGTCTCTCGGAAAAGAACTTGCGGTCGCTTTCGAGACCGCTGAGTCGCAAGAACAGCGTCGAGAGTATCACTTCGCTGCGATCGGAGCGGTCTGAGCGATCTGACTATGGTAGTGGCTCCAGAAGGGGAGACCGAGGCAAAAGAGACCATTACTACGGTGGCGGCAGCAACCGATACGATGATGAATACAGCAGGCGCTCATTGGGGAATGCCGGTCGCTATTCTGGCCATACCGAGGAGACCTCTGTGGCTGGGAGAGTCACGCGATCCGTGAGTGATACTAATCGAGCTTCTGCTCCTGCTGGGATCACTCACCAGCCACCTGCAGCGGCTTCAGTGACCACGACGGCTCGAAGCTCCCAGGATGTGCGTTTTCAGACTTCGTCGTCCAGCGCGAGCGCGGCTGCAACTTCATCAAGAGGTACCCACGAGCAGCAGGCTCGTGGCCGACAAATTCCTGACAATGCCTCAAGTGCACGACCATTCCGATCGTCGCTCGAGAGCTCTCTGAGCCGTTCTGTCGCTAACGGTGCGATGCGGTCGTCGACGCCATCGCAGTCGCGAAGTTCGTCCTTGGCGAGGTCTGTTGTGTCCGACATCGATTCGTCGCGGGACTCAGTCCATAAAAGTCCAGGTGTGGGTATCCGCAAGGCACCTGGATCGCCGCGTGCATTCACGTCGTCGTTGTCCAAGGCGATCGCTGAGGGCGAGCAGCGCGAGCGTACTGGCAGCAATCCGAAGCCCAACGAACCGCCTGCGATCGATGACGCGGAGCGGAAACGGCTGGCAAACGAAGTGATGAAAGAAAGATTTGCGGCCCGCAATGCTGAGCGAGGGCTAGCGACTTCACTTCAACGCGCTGTGAACGCAGCAAATGTCGCACCTTCTCCACAAGTAGAGACAAAGCGAGAGTTCAAAAGTGGACTTAGTGGTAGCATTGGAGTGGGTCCGGGCGACGCTACTGCTGAAAAGGCCAAGCGAACCGAGGAGTTCTTTAGCAAGCTGAAGGCGGAAGACGTCGCGAAAGAAGACGCGAGACGTGCAGTCGGGTTCAAATCTTCTCTATTGTCGTCGATGTCGATAACGCCGACTCCTGCAGCCACGCCAAGCCGTACAGCAAAGACAGTCTACTCGCTGAGTGACCTGCGGAGGTACGAGCTTGTGTTGTGTTGTGTGTGGTCATGATACTTTGATGGGTGCTTACATTGTTTTTGCATCGTTGTACGATTTTATGCGTGCAGACTTATGCCGGTCTCCACTCCAAAGCCAAAGGACTTTCCGAATATGACGATTGTCGATGTGACGGAGGTTCGACCGAAGACGCGTGCTTTGGGCGGTGCTTCGGGCTCGTCGGCACGTCTGATCTCGCATGCCAGTGACCGAAGTCTTGGACGCTTTGGAAAGAAACAGTCGGAGCGCTCGGCTCGTAATGCGGCAGGCATCCAGCGGCAAACTAGTTTCGGTAGTGGTGCCAAAAGAGATCGACAGCAGCAGCTGCAGCGTCGTGGCGGTGGCCGAGGTGGTGGCGGCCGAAATGCACCACCTCCTCCGCCGTTGTACGATGGGCCGATCGAGCCTCTCACTGTGTCAGAGAACCGGTGGGTGCCGAAGAAGGACAAGTCGGAACGCGAGTCCACGCTGAGCTACGTCAAGGGTTTGCTCAACAAGCTGACGCGCGAGAAGTTTGCCAAAATTACGAACGAGCTTTGTGCGATCGAGGTGGTCAACATGAAGCTGTTGAGGTGCGTGATTTCTTTACTTCAACGCCGTGTTTGAGCTTATTCGATTAATCTTTGCGTTGTGTCATTTTTTACAATCCATTGCATACTTTGTGCAGGAATGTCGTGGCTGTTATTATGGACAAGGCGTTGGAAGAGCCCAACTTTGCCGACGTCTATGCCGACTTGTGCAAAGAGATTTACGCGCGTACATCGTCCAAGCTATGGTCCTTCCTTCGAGCGATTGAAAGTACGACGGCACGAGGGGTACGATGGCTATTGCAGCAATGCACTGACATGATGTGAAAACGAACATGGGATTTAATGTGCTCTGCGTTGTATTCTCAGACGTTCTATTGGACCGCCGTTCGAGAAGAAGATTACCAATCGATGCTTGGGCCTTTCCAAAGGTATATTACACAATCTTCTTTGACATCGTTGTGCTCGTATGTGGGAGATTCTTACTCTGCGTTTTGTAGTGCACAAGAGTGCTTTGACGACGCATCACTGGCGTCCACTTCATCTTCTCCGACAAGCAATCACGGTACGAGAATAGCAGTTGTGCATTTGACGCGCTCTGGTTCGTGCGACTGATGCATTTGCTTTTGTGCAGTGTCGTTGTCATCGATGGCGTTTCACCATCACGGCGAGCATATTGTTGCTGTCGCTGAGATTTCTCGAGGAGAGTTCTTCTACACCAGTAAGTCGGATGCAAGGCAAAGCACGTGTCTGTTTTTCTTCTTGTACGCTAAGCGCATGTGCACCCTCGTATGCCACGTTGCAGAGCGGAAGATCGATGAGCTAAGCGAAGACGAGCCCGTGATCGGAATCTTTGCATCAGGTACAAACTTTAAGATGCAACTATGCTTATCTGCTGTCGAGCAAAGAGCTAAAGATGCTCACTCTTTTCCGTCTAATTTGATGCCATTAGCTGACGCTGCGATGACTGCGGCGCAATCGCTGACGAGTTTCAAGAGACTTCTCGTGACCCGCTGTCAAATCGAGTTCGAGAAAACGGTACGCAAGAACGCTGGCCATATGCATCGATGTAGTAGCTTTTGCTCACTCGATGCTAACGCTTATGCCCCCCCACTACTTTTCGCAGAATAAACGTACAACCACAGCAAAGGATACTACCACGCCTCAGGATGGCGGTGACAAGGAAATGGATGAACGCCAAAAGGAGATTGTATGAACTCGCAGAAGACAGAGAGCTGTTGTCAAATTGGCGCTTGCAACTGACTTTTCATGCTTTGTTAAATGACCTCCAGAATGCGATGCGAGCAAAGCGATTGATGCTCGGCAACATCCGATTCATCGGCGAATTGTTCAAAGTTGACATGCTCAAGGTGCGTGTTTGTTGAAAATTTGTACGCTCTCGTGGCATGAGCTCATAAAGTTATGTCCCTAACATTGTATGTGTGTAAATTGGTCATGGCGTGCAGCAAAATGTGCTTCAAAGTTGCATTTTCCATTTACTCGGGTTGGAGCTGATCCCAGGCCACGATGGGCAAGAGTTCGCGGCGCAAACGATCCGATTCCCAGATGAAGAGGACATGGAGGCGCTCTGCAAGATGCTCGCGACGGCTGGCAAGAAATTTGACCAGCCAAAAAGGAAGACGATCATGAACATTATCATCTTGCGGCTCGTGGAGCTGTCGGACGATACAAAGCTGCCGTCGCGTGCGCGGTTCCTCATCAAGGATCTGCTGGAGATGCGCGACCACATGTGGGAGCCACGACGAGCGGAACTCCAACAAAAGACGTTGGACGAAGTGCGGCGCGAAGCTCAGAAGCTGCAGCAGCAGGGCAAAAACGCACAGCACGACAACTTGAGTCAACGTCGCCAGAAAACGCGAATCACGAGCGCGCAGCTCGCCAAACAGAGCAGCAGCCTCTTGGTTCATCGCGAAATTCCTGTCGAGGCATCGTCGCCGAGCCCAGATGCAGTGCAAGAAGAACAAGAAGCAGTTGAAGAAGAATGTGCTGCAGAGGAAAATGCAGAAGAAGACGTGGCAAAGTACGCGAGCCGCATCAAGAACATTATCCAAGAGTACACGTCGATCGTGGATATCGAAGAAGCTGCGGCTTGTGTGCAGGAGCTCCCTGGTGGCGCGGTTCACGTAGAGTTCGCGGAACAAGCGATCAACTTGGCGCTCGACGGCAAGACGAGCGAACGCGACCATGCCGTGACGCTGCTGGTCGGACTGTACGAACGCGTGGCGTTGAATGCGATGGAGATTCAGCAAGCGCTTGAGAACGTTGCCGAGTTTCTCGAGGACCTGCGCATCGATATCCCGCATGTCCACGAGTGCATCGCGGTGGTGTTTGGCCGCTTGATCTCGGTGGGCTGCTTTGGGTTATCGTGGATGCTGTCGCACCCGTTGAAGGATCTCATCGAGTGCCGTCTCGCGTCTCTCGTGTTTGCCGAAGTGCTGTCTGTGCTGGAGAGCGAGACGGACGAGAAGAGCGTCAAGCGCATGCTCGCAGACGAAGAGATCGCGGCTGCGGATGTGCTGCCAGCATCTGTTCGATCCAACCAGGCCGAGGTCTGCGGTTTTCTCCGCGAACATGACCTGGACGTCTTCTTTGGCGATGATGACGACGATGACGATGACGACGATTGCGTGCGCGAGTATGATGATGAGGACGAGCTGGACCCTGAAGTCGCAGGGCAAATGCGGTCGACGCTGGAGGAGTATCTGACCGTGAGGGACGTCGACGAAGTGGTGCTCTGCATCAATGAATGCGAGATGGACGACAAGACGCGATGGATGCATTTCGTGCACGTCGCGACCGAATCCAGTCTCGACAACAAGCCCGCAGTGCGTGAGGCTGTAGCCGACTTGCTTGCCCAGTTGGTTGAGCGCGAGTGCGTCACGTCGAAAGACCTCGAGGACGCGCTGACAATCGTGCTTGGCTACTACGAAGACCTGCGCGTCGACATTCCAAAGATCGCGATCAACCTGAGCGAAGTGTGGACGCCGCTGTTCCAGAATCAGACGCTCGCGATCTCGTGGTTGCGCAATGCGACAAAGGACCTCGTGGCGTCCGGGTACGCGTCAGAGATCGTGTGCGCGCTGTTCGCAGCGCTGAGCGCGTGCATGGAGGCCACCGAAGTCCGCGAGTGGTGGTCCAAGCAAAGCGAGAAGGACGGGTTCTGGAACGAACTCGTGGAGGGCGACGTCGTCGCGAACGAGAACCTGCTCACGTGGAAGCAGACGCTCGAGTAAACGAACACCCCCAGAGTTGACTTGGAACACCGCACAGCATTGTAAGCTTTGTAGGAATGGCATGTTTGCGCAGGAATATAGTGGAAGAATGAAATGGATGTATAAAAGCACACACACTGGCGGTCAAGAGAGCGATGACGCCTCGGTCTCCACGAGCCCGATGAGCTCGTACTATGGGCAATCTGACGTGAACAGTCAAGCGCCATGCTGCTATTCGCTGCTTGCCTGCCATGTCTAGCTCTGTCGCTACATGACGACGCACTTGGACGACTCGGGGCCGCACCCGGGCACCTCGGTATCCACGGCCGCGACCTCGCTCGGCTCCGAGAGCTGCTCCTTGCCCTCGTCGTCGCGCGAGACGGCGAAAATTCGGATCTCGTACGTGCTCGTCGGGTTCAGGTCGTCGAGCACGACCTCCGCGGCACCGGGCTTCGTGTCGACGGCCTTGGCGCTGGCCCAGGACGTCGCATTCCCCGCGGGGCCGCCGGCCTCTCGGTACTCGAAGCGGAACCACGTGGCCGCCGCCGACTGCGTCGCCGTGCTCACAGCCGCGGGCACGAACAGCGTCACGGAGAATTCGGTGCGCGCCTTGAGCTTCGCGGGCGCCGGGCGCCGACGCACAGAGGACGACGACATTCTTCGGTCTCTTTTGCTTTGGGAGCGCTTTGGACTTTGCGAGTTGTGGCAGAGTGCGTAACCCAGCGTAACCCACTGAGGAGGCTTAAAACATATTTGCAGCGGCTAGCTCAAAAGAGACAGTAGTATTCATTTATAAAGGGAGATAGGATATTAAAACTAAAATACTGATTAAGAAATAATAAAGCTATTTAATGGAATATAGATTATAATGGGGAACGGTTGGCAAAGGGAAGCGGTGGCTTACGCTACCAAATCAGCAGCGACAAGCACGTGATCAATCATGACCGCAATCGTTCCTGTCACTGCAAGATGCGGATCACTGCAGACGACGCGCCGCTCTGCGAGAGGTTGCGGCCCGCGAGCCCGCGCTGCAGCTTCTTGCTGCTGACGCTGCTGGCTGCGAGCGCGCGCAGCGCGTCAGGCGACCCGCGCGCGCTCGCCACGTCGTCGCTCAGACTCGTGCTTATGGCACTGGCGACGCTGCGCGCACTGCCGCTTCGCGCAAGCGCGGAGCCGCCCGCGACGTGCTCGTCGGCAGGTTCGTCGCGCACGAGCGCCTCTTTCGGCAGCGGCGTGAGCACGCGGATGCGCTGCTTGACCTCTGCTGGGATCAACTGATTCGTTTCTGTGAGCGCGATCTCGTTGCACACGAGCGGCGGCGGGTCCTTCGGGACCGGGTGCGCGTCCGGGACCCACTTGCGCGCCGGCACCGCGTACGTCGTGTGGAGCTCCAGGTTTTTCTTGAGCGACGACGCCGTCGATGGCGATTTCATCATGAACGTGAGCAGCTGCGCAGGCTGCAGCGGTTTGCCCTCGCCTCGGTCGTAGTAGCAGCCTCCACTGCCTTCAGAGAGTGCCGACTTGCTCGCAGGCGACGACGCTGGTGCCGCATGCATGTGCTGCAGTTGCTGCTGAGCGATATTGTGACTGTTTGCGTTGCTGTTGTGATGCATCTCGGACAATTTCGTCAACGTGCTGATGACGTTGATCTCGGGGTACTGCTTCACGTGGTCCTCAAAGTTCATACTGCACAGGTTCGAGAGGATCTCAAAACAGTAGCTGGAGGCTGCTGGAGGCGCGCCCTTGGTGCTCGCGATGCGGATCACACTTGGAAGCACACTGTCATCAAGCAGTCGGACGACGTGGTGGCTGCATTTTGACAGCAACGCAAGCGCGGCCAGCAAATTTACGGATGGGCTCATTACCGATCTCGGGCAGCGCGAGCATAAACACGATCACCTTGATGATGCCTGCGGTGAGCAGCATGTCCTGGTTGCCCGGTGCGTTCACGAGCTCCCTCAGACACACAGACATCAAATGGTAATGGTTGATGTGGAAGTAGCTGCTCAGCACAAAGTGCAGCAGGATGGCGCTCGCATGGTCTTCCAGCACTTTCGACGTGTTGACCTTCCCGACGACGATGTTGCAGGCCGCGATCAAGCAAATCTCCTTGAGGTCATCGCGCAGCACGTAGATGTCGTGGAGCATGGCGATGGCGTGGTAGTTCACCAGTGCTGCGAGCAGCTCCCCTGTGGCCTTGGAGGATGTATCGCAGCAGCTCATGTTGTGCAGGATCAGGCAGCACAGCTTCACGTCCACGGCCTTGGCCGAAGTGAAAGTGGGCTCACGTTGCAGCAGTTGCTGCGCACTCTGAGCGTGTTGGGATAGCGCGGTTAGTGACTCTGTGGCGGACTCGGACGCGGGCGTCTGCTGCCGAAGGAACGCCATGATCTCAGGAATCACGAGCCGCGGGATCACCGAGAGCTGGCAAGACAGGTTGTACACGATGGAGAGACACAGCGCCACTGTCTCGTCGTTCTGCTGGTGGCGCTGGAAGACCTGGATCACGATGCGCAGGATGTGGTCGACATCGAGCTCCGCGACGTCGATGGTGCTGTTGCACGTCAGGTCGTGCGCCGTGAGCATGCAGTTGCGCACGAGGTCGGCCTCTTTCATGACGATAATTTGCTCCATCCACACAAAGACGCCGTTCTTGAGGCGCTCGAGCGAGATCATGGCGTCGTTGGCGCTCGTAATGCGCAGCAGTACCATTGCAGCCAACTGGCGGAGCTCTTCGGGGCTACGCGGGTCCGAAAAGTGTACACTCAGGTGCCTCTCGAGCTCCTCGTTGAGAAACACGGCGCAGATCTTTTCGTTCGCGACGAGGTTCACGATCGCTTTGATGCTCGTCATGACCGTCGCGTGAGTCAGATCGCTTTGCTACTTGAGCAAGTACACGAGCGCGCGGCGCACCGGTGTCGAGGAATCGCGAGAGCATATTGGTCACGGCCGAGAGGTTGCAGAGCGAGATGGCGCACGCGTACCGCGTCTCGGCCGAGTCGACGAGACATAGCGACGAGAGCGTCCAGATGATCCCGCGCTCGATCAGCGGCCGCACACACGTCTTCGCGACAAGGCAGTTGGCGAGCGTCTTGATGCAGAGCGACTTGATGAGCGCGCTGTCCGTGGTCACGAGCGCCATGGTCATCACGGCGTCGATCGCGCCGTGCTCGATGAGCCGCACCTCGAGCCCCATGAACGACGACAAGCGGCACAGTGCGAGCATACGCAGCTCCTTCACGACCTGGTTGCTGCTCGCCACGAGTTTGCTGGTGCGCGACAGGTGGATGATGTCTTCGATCGCGCATTCCTTGATGAAGTGGTCGCAGCCTTTGTGGGTCGCGGTCAAGCTGAAGCACACGAACGCACAGTTGATCCAGATAGTCTCCTCGTCCTCCAGGCACTTGAGTCGCTTGAGGAACCAGAACACGGCGCCGTTACGCACCAGCGCGCTCTGGTTCTTCGGGTGGCGCGCCAAATGCGCGAGCAGCGTCACGGTGCTCCGCAATGCTGTCGTCGTCGTCGTGCTCTCGTCTGTCGTTGCTGCCTGGTTCTTGGTCTTGGTCGCCACCGACGCTTCAGCAACCGCTCTCAACGAGTTGGGTCGGTCTTGCTCGCTGAGTGCGATGGCCAGGTTTGCGACTTCGTCTCCGCCGTGGGTGAAATGCTCGCCGCCGTTCTGTGCGAGCAAGAAGAGCGCATTCAGAGCAAATGCGTGGCCCGCGGGAAAGTGGTGGATCACGCGGACGAGGACTGGGAGCACGCCGTGCTGCAGCAGCAGCTGCTGTGTGTCGTCGACGCCCGCGAGTCAGTACAGGATCGCAGCAACCAATTCCACGATCCGCTGTGTGTCCTCTTTGCTGCACGCGAACGGCATGTCCCCTGCCGCTAGCTGCAGCACGCGCTCGAGCAGCGGGTGCGACTGCGCAAGCAACGGGAGACTCTCGTCGCTGCATGCGATGTTGTAGAGCGCACCGACAGCGAACACGCAGTTCTTGGGCGTGCTCGTTCTCGTCAATGCGACCAACTCGTGCGTGATCTCGGTGACGTACCCGGCGGATTCCTCGGTCGAGCTCGCGAGGATGCAGCAGAGCGCGCACATCGCGTTGGACTTGACGTTGTTGTCGTCCATGCGGCCCATCTCGAGCAGCACGCGCACAGCGCCTTCCTCGACGAGCTCGTGGTGCGTGAGCGCGCTGTCGCAGAGGTTGCGCAGCACGCACGAGTGCAAGTACACGAGGCGGTCGCGCGAGGCGCTCTCGGAGTCGCCTGTGCTGCTGCTGTTCTCGACATGCTGGCTCGCGGTCTGCACGATGGTCGCGGCCGGGATCCAGTTGCAGAGCTCGACGCGGCTGCCTTCATCGATCGAGAGCAGCAACACGATGAGCAGCGTCGTCTCCTGGATCTCCTCGTTCGTCGGCGCGAGCATGCTCTCGAGCAGTATGCAGAACGTCTGCGAGAGGATCTGCGCGTGGTTGGACTTGCTGTCGCAGAGCGCCACGAGCGCACGCAGCGCCAGGATCTGGATAGGTGGCGCCACGTTCGGCAGCTGCTGCGCGAGAAAGCGCGGGATGTTTTTGCCCAGGAGCGCGGAATGGAACGCCGGCACGAGCGCCGCGTTGTACACGGCCTTGATCAGGTTGCCCGACGCCGCGCTGCTGCTCGCACGCGTCAAGGTCACGAGCAATTGCGAGAACGCGTCCATGAAGTGCTTGATCGTCACGGTGTCGACCGAGATGTTGAACACGGTCAGCGCGCAGATGCGCCCTGTCTCGAGACTCGCCGCCGTGAACACGCGCCCCAGGGACCGATCAATGCCCTCGAAGAGCAGCACTTCAACGAGTCCGTTTTTCTCGGACAAGTGGCGCAGCGTCGCTGCGAGATCCTGCCGCGGCCTCGTCACTGTGATGCGCGACAGCGCCTTGATCGTGCCCACGACGCCGTGCGCGACCATGGGCTTCCGCACGGACGCGACCTGGGATAAGTAGTACAGCGCCCGGCAACAGTGTGCCTGGGTCGCGCTGTCGGCGATCGCACTGAGACCGAGAACGGACTGGATGACCCCGTGATTGAGCACGCTCGCCATGTTGTGTTCCAGCGCGGTGGGATCGCGTGCGTCGCGCACTCGCGCAAGGATCATGTCCTCAAACGTCTTTGCGCACCGCCGCTTGCGCTGCAAGAACGACGACTCGTCCGATTGCTGTTGCTGCCTTGCCGGAGTCGCGACGGCACCAGTAGCGGCTTTCGCACTGTGTGCTCCTATCTCGATCTGTGGATCGCTGCTGGCGATGGTTCGGCGACGACGAGGCGGAGCCACTTGCTCACTCGCACTGCTTGCGTCTCGGCTCAAAGCCTCCGCTTGGGTTTCCTCAGGAGTCGATGCTGCTGGCCCATGAGGCTGCTGGAGAAATGCTTTTGCGTGGGCCTTGACGCCAAGGAGGCGTCGTTGCAGCGACGACGCCGATGACTTTGGGCGTTCCTTGTTCGGATGCTCAAGGTGGTCGAACCGAGACAAGTACAGAAGACCCTCGACGGCCGACTGCTTGGAACTGAACACGAACTCGCTTTCGCTGTGGCGCAACGCTTGGTGGATCCGACTATGCGTCGCTGTGGCCGCAGTCGCTGGTCGCCGCAGCGCCGTGTGGACCTCGGCGCCGCCGCTACTAAGTCCTGCCAGATCGTCTGGACTCAGCACCGGCGTCTTGCGTCGCAGTGTGCCAACTATGGACAGCGACAGCACCGACTCCTGGTTGCTGGACGTACGTCTCGAACCATTTTCGCCCGCTGTCGTGGGGGCCGGAGCGATCGAGAGTCTTCGTATCGAGGCCGACTTGGCGAACACGGCGCGGTCCGCTTCAATACGGTCCTCTGGGGCCGAGTAGGCTGCTGCGGTGGCTTGTGTCGTCAAAAATGGTGCGCTGCCATTCGCGTCCATCAAGTTTGTTGGAAACTCCGCACTCGGGTTGGTTCTAGGTGTAAGGATCGGCTCGACTGGGCCCTTGCACCATGCTACCCAAGTGCAAGAATGGCTCGGCGCGAAGCCGCGTGCAAGGAAGAGAAGAGCAGTGCGCGCCTCCTAGCAACACTTGATTGCGCCAAATGCGCATGTGGTAGAGCGAAACCCAACTCGCTATTCTTAGTCCGTGCTGGAGCTCTTCGCTGGCGCCAGCATTCCGAGAAGAGAGCGTCATAATCAGCTCTTTCGGAGCCATTGACTCGTCGAACCCATGGCGTCTCGTGCGTTCCCTGCGCCTCCAGATATTTCGGAGATCCTCAAGTTCTTTGCAGCGTCTCCAGAGACCCACGCACGCGTCCCAAGGCCAAAAGTGAGCAGCAGTCGACAGCCGCGCAGTGGCGAGCGCCAAAGGTCAAGAGACGACGCCGCTGGAATCGGGTATCACCAGTTGAAGCAGCAACAGGAGCGCTTCTATCGAAAGCCACACACCCAAAGGAAAGACAACAATGGCTCCAAAGACGCCCCAGACGAGCGCTCGCCACCACCAGCACCCGGCCAAAGTAGAAGACCAACCCCCCGTCCACGACGCTCGTTGCCATCTCCTCCTCCTCCTCAAAGAGAGCCTACACCGCAGGCCTGGAACGGATCCACGCAACTCTCTGCGCACGCCATAAAGACTCTCAAGCACCAGATTTTGGACCGCACGTACCAGCCACCAGCACCGGTCGTCGTGGACGCTGCGGACGCGACCCACTTGGTGGAGAGGTTGACCACAACGACCATTCCGTCCGCCTAAAGCGACACCAAGCGGGCCAACGCGCCAGTAGTGCTGCGTCGAGGGTTGCTGCAACGGAGCAGCAGCAGTCACTCAAGCCACCGCCTGATGCGCGCGCGCACGACGGCATCCAGACGCTGCTCATGTACCGCAAGGAAGTCGAGAAGCGCCTCAGCCTCGATCCCACTTACTACACAAAGCCACAATAATCGTACTGCCAAAACACCTCAACGCGCGTTTTGCTCACTGTTTGATTTCAACCGCTTAAAGTCTTTTTAGCCCAAGATATCGCGACCATGCTCCTCGGCATCGGACGCATCCGAGCCATCGCTACTGCCGCCATGTTCACCCGCTGGAGCAATCTTGGTTCCGTCGCCACCACGCTCGTGCATCACGCTTTTCCTGCTGCCGTAGTCCTTACTCTTCTTTTCGTCTTCTTCGCGCAGAAGCACGTCTTCGACCTGGCGCAGCGTGAGCACGTCGCTCGTGGCTGCGTACTGCAGCGCGATGACCTTTTGCACGACAAACGGGAACTCGCTGTCGGCATCGCTCTCCGTCATCTGGAGCAGCACGTCGACGTTCTCCACGACCACATTGCGCACGCTCGCACTTGCAACCTAGAATGCGAACGTTTTCTCGTCCTCGTCCTTTGCGCTCGTGCTGCTGCCACTACTACCGCTGCGAGACTTCTTCTTCTTGCCGTGGATCGAAAAGCACAAGTGCGTTTTGCCGCGTGCGTCGCGCCACGATTGCGACTTCGTAAACGACTGCGCGTCGCTGCTTTTCTGAGCCTTGTAGATATCCCTACACAACATGAGAGCAATAGTGATGAGCGCTGAGTCGCAAAACAGTGCGCGCATGCAGAGGTGCAGTTGCCAAAGTCGTACGCGAGGAAGATGCTCTTGTTGGCACGCTTATCGTGTTTCGCGTGCGTCAAGTACAGTTCCTCATCAGCTCCGAGCCACAGGATCCGCTTGCGAGCGCGCTTGCCGATCGCAAACTTGACCACTTGGCGTCGCAGCATGAAGCAAAGAGGCGCAAAAAAGTTAAAGCCCCGACCCGCTGAGGTCTCTTCTCGATCCCGTATACTCGGAAGAAGAGCACGCACCTCAAAGCCTGTGACGAGCAGCTGCCAGAACGCCTGGAACTTGAGCCGCGTGAGACTCGCTTTGGCCTCTTGCGCCTCGACCTCGAGGCTGTACGTCTCGGCATCTTTTCGCCGAAAACTGGTCGACGTGCCTCCGAACGGATGCTGCAGGAGACTCATGGTTTCCGCGACCGAGTCAGCGACCGTGTCGAGGTTCACGACTTGGGACGTCGCCGACAGCACGCTTGTAAACTTCTCGATGAGAGGCGCCGTCGTCGCGTTCGAGTAACTGCGTCGGCGGCGCTGGTCGACATGGATGCTGTGGCTCTCGCCTCCCGGGGCCGCCCAGCGACCTGTCTGGTGCAAGGAGCTGCCTTCGTTGCGGCCAGTGCTAACGCTCGCGCCCGTGTTCCTGAGACTATCCGCTTTGCGCTGGAGCGCAGGAGGAGACGCCGGTGGGAATGCGCTCGCGTCTCCGCGCCGGTGGGAATGCGCTCGCGTCTCCGCGCCGGAGCTCAATCGTTTCCTCCTCGTCGTCTTCGTCGTTGTCGTCGTAGATCATGTTTGGGAGATCACTCCGGAGTGGCTCGAGAGGCATGCGGCAGCCACCTCGTGCGGCTCTGGGACACGGGAGCGAACCCTTAGCGAGGATCCGTTTCCTGGCCCTTTTTCCAGCCACGCTCGTATAAATAGCTGCTGTTTTTCATCTCGCACTGGATTCACGTTTGGACGATCTACTTGCTGCCACTTGAGAACGCGCCGGCCCAGATCACTGAGCCCACTTGGAGGAAGCATGTGCGTGATTCGAGACGAGTGCGTGCTGCTCGCGATGCTCGCGCTCCAGCTCGTCGGCGGCCTGCCCATGATGGCGCTCATGAAGATGTGCGGCGTCGCGTTCGTGCTGCTCTACGCGTTTGGCGCCGTGCTCAGTGTCAGCCTCACGTTTGCCCCGCGGCTGCGCTGGTGCTGCGGCGGCTTTGTCGGGTTCATCAACGAGTTTGGCATTTGCATCTCCGTGCTCACGCGCATGACGCTGCTCTCGCTCTCGACGTACACGCTGTACACTTTCCTCGTGCCGTTCTTCAAGGCCGACAACTTTGCGCTCTACTGCGTACAAAAGAAGCTCAGCGACAACCTCTCCCACACGCACTGCGAGCGACTTCAAGGTAACATAGCTTGGTTGCTTGTGTGTCTGGTACTCGACCATTGCTTGGATCTGAACCGCGTCTATGAGTGTCGTTGCGCCTAGGTCTCTATGCAATCTCCCTCGTCTCGCTGACGGTCGTCAACCTCGCGTCCATATACCTGCTGCTGCTCGGTTCCAGAATAACACGCCGAAACTGGAACGACAACACAAGGTTGCTCAAGCACGACATGGCCTGACCCAGCTCAGTCTCTCTCTCTCTCTATGAAGAACAGTACTCGTGATGAAAGCGCACTCGTAGCTTACAGGCAACAGCTTTCGCTACACTTGAATACTACTATCGCGTAGATTCGGCTAGTTTCGCTACGGTTTTTCGCTCGCCTTGTGTTGAATTTGGTGGCCACAATATAACAACATGAAGGTGCTGAAGCAGCCAAAGGGCTATTGATACCGTGTGGACGCGTGTAGAGGTAGGTCCCGCCCCGCCCCGTGATCCACGCTAGCTAGATGTTGCAAGTTCTTACCGACACAACTGAGAAGGCCTGGGAAAGCCAAGGATTTGTACGCCGTGATCTGAGATAGGTTGATGGCGGCATTTACATCTCAGTCCAATATTCAGCTGGGAAAGTTATCTATATCAAAATCTGACACCCACGAATAGAAACGATCTTCTCTGCTCTCTCTCTCTCTCTCTCTCTCTCTCGGCCAGGTTGAGGATGAGTTTGTCAGCTAAAAGCAGATCAGGTGCAGAGCTAAACTTGGGAATTGGGCTTCTTATGCTGCGACTTGAGGCGCTCGTGGGGTGAATGCTGCTGGGTGGCCTCTCTGAGCTTCTCACTTCACCATTTTCCGCCTCCAAGCCACAAAGCATCCACGCTCAAGCTCACTGCCCCACTAGCTCCCAGCCCCACTCGAGTAAAACCCTCAACGATGAAAGTCTGCACGGCAATCGTCGCGGCCGCGGTCACAGTGGCCTCTGCCGCATCCCTGGATCCCAATCTCCGCAGCCACCGAGTGCTCGCCGCCCAAGCAGGCACTTGGACCGATTGGGTCAGCAGCTTGACGAAGGCCAACAACACGGACTCGTACCACATGACGCCCGTGCGTGTCATCCACGCGCGCGTGCAGGGCGATCCGCCAGTCTGGGGCTCTACCAACAAGATGTTTACGCCGCCGTACGGCTCGACGTTGGCCGAGCGGTTCCGCGGCGCCCTCGACAGCATGAACACGGCGTCGGTGGAAGGAGCGCTCATGCACGTCCAGGCCGAGGGTATCAACTACAACGGCCGCGGCACCAAGTGCGAGCGCAAGAACAACATGCGCAGCATCGTGCTCTTCGACCTTGTGGTCACGCAGACAAACGAGACGCTGGCGCTCTACGGACAGGGCTATGGCGAGCACGGTCCCTACCTGGCGATGGACAGCAGCCAGTGTACGTCGACCGATGGATCAAGCACTCCCGTTGTGTTCCCCCAGGCGTGTAACCAAACCAGCGGTGCCAACAACGAGCCTAAGATTGGCGCCTACGTCAATGCTGCAGAGAAGAGCATAGATGCGCGCGCGCCATACCCAGATACGTGGTGGTACTCGTTCCCGAACACGTGCGTGCAAAGCGTACGCGTGAGCAAGACCGATGCCTGTCGCGCAGCGACCAGTCGAGGTCTCTGCGACTACGACAAGCTCCCGGACGGGATCACGTGCACGTACAACTACCGCATTCTCGGCTACGTGCCGATTGACGACCTCGTTGGCATCGCTGCGATGCAAAACAAAGCCAAGACTGGAATGTATGCCAACTTTTCGGAGTTCTGCAACGACGGCGGCGTCGAGTTTAACGCTACGGACAGCGGCACGCTCACCGAGGCGATCGGCTTCTGGAAGGACCCTCTGCTCGCTTCGGCGAACAGCGCTCGCGCCATGAAACTCGTTGAGACATACAACAACATTCTCTCGGACGGCAGCTCGCCGCAGGCTCCGAGCACCGTAAACAATGTCATGGTACCGCTTCCGGCCATCGCGGACCTCAACGCAGTCAACCCAGCGTGCTACCAGAACGCGAAGGTGTGCGCTGACGCCCAGTTCGGCTGCAAGCGCGTGCTCTTCGGCCAACTCTGTACCGTTTGCACCAGCGCAGAGGCGGGATGTGCCACGAAACCCTCCAGCTTCACTCTCCCAACGCTGGAGAAGCCCGTCGCAGCTACCCCCGCGCCATCGATGTCGGCACCAAACTCTTCGAGCCCAGCCACGCCAACGACAGCGACAACGACCCCAGCGACCACGACGGCAAGCGCTGCGAGCGTTGCAGCGAGCGCGGGCGCGGCTGCGAGTGTGATCGCTCTCGCCTTCTTCATGGGCTAAGCTTCGCGACCTGAGACTTTGATTTATCTATCCCTTGCACAAGCCTCGTTCATAGCAAATATGTGATATCTATATGCACACTATAATGGACAATTGATGGCCATTCCATCACGTGCGTTTTGTTCTGAGCCGTGGTGCGCCAAGCGAGAGCAGGAGGCTTGATACCGACACACGCGTCGCCACTTCAATGAGGTTTATATAGATTTGTGTATGGAAATTTGGAAAGTTGTTGCCACACGCAACAACATGGGCGCATCCTGCGAGGACACCAAGCATTCGTGGTTCATCATTAAGAAGCAGCCCAGCATGCTCAGTGTCTGCGACTTTGCATGCAGCCAAAGGTTTGAGATGAAACCATTGTTATTAATGGATGGCTGTGCAAATACCCGTTCTCGCGTCCAACTCTGGTCCGCCGCTGTGTCCATGCTTCTAAAATAAAGTGGTCCAATGCGGGTCTGTACGGGATGCTGCAGCGTGGAATGAGACACTGCAAGGACGCAACTTCCGCATCAGACGGCGAGTTGGACCAATGGCGCGACATCTTGTCCAGTTTTGCGATCTAAATTGGTCCTGACAAGGTAGCACGAGGTAGCACGTGTAAGCTCCAGCACGAAAGACGTGCAAACGATGGCACGTCTGCGCGGGCTTCTCTGCTGCTCTCCATTGTTACTCTCAAAGTTACAAGCTCAGCACCAAAGCAAGTAAGCCAAAGCAACCCAGCAACGCAAACCAAGACAACCAAGCTCCTCAAGCAAGCGCAGCAGCAAACATGAAGGTCTCTATTGCGATCACCGTTGCCGCATTGATAGTGCCCTCAACTGCGTCTGAGCACAGAAACCTTTTTGGCGTCACGTCGTCCAGTAGCAGTGGCTCTGGCGGCTCTTCTTCATCGTCCGGCACTGACGGCATGGCCGGATTTGGGTCTGAGTCGTCATCCAAAGCCGGCAGTGCTACCCCGGTAGTGACGACGAATCCAACGCCAGCGGCTTCAACGCCAGTGCCAAGCCTGACGCCGAAAGTCACCCCTCCGACGCAGCCTTCTCCGGCGGCGCCCACTCCTGCTCCGACCAC
>JAADVP010000950.1:0-12713 GCA_023335675.1 Globisporangium solare
GATAACAGATGGATTCTCGTCCTATCTTTACCTATGCATAAACATACAATCATTCCTAAAGGTGTCATAAACATCTACCAACATTCCGATGTACCGAAATATTGATACATTGTACCATCATGGTACCGTCGACCCTTACACGCACTGTATCTAGCTTTGCCTGGATACGATCCCAGCTCACCTTGTTTTGATCCGACCATCCCTCTTTTGACACAACCAATGGGTTACACTGGTAGTTACACCTACGCTTCGTACCCCTCTCTCTCGCACCGCGTAATCCGACGGGCGAAATCAGGGAGAGCTGCATAACAGGACGGAAATGCGTGCCAAGAACGGCGACGGCACGGCCGCGGAAGCGCCCGACGCTGCGCCCAGCGCCGCAGTCGACGACGCGCAGCAGACGGGATCGGAGATGCGCCCCTCGCAGCCGCGCAAGCTCTCGTCCACGGCGCTGCCGCCGCCCGCGCGCACGCTGTGGACAGGCGTCGACGCGCGCTTCCAGTGGGCCAACACGTACTACACGGGGCGGCTCGCGCTCTCGACCGCGCTCTCGTTCCTGTCGCTGTGTCTGCTGTGTCTGTTCGCGAGCGACAAGCCGTTCGTGCTCTGGATCTGGATCTCGCTGCAGTCGCTCAATGTGCTGCTCGGCGTCGCGGCGCTGCCGTCCATCCAATTGTACTGGGCGGCGTCCAAGCCCGACGACGAGACGCAGAAGCAGAGCTTGTTCTACAACTACGGCTCGATCCTCCGCAGCGAGCCGCGCTCGAGCTCGTTCTCGTTCCTGCGCTCGGCGTTCTACGGCGTCGACCAGGAAGGGCGCCACGAGCTTAGTCTGCGCCGTTCGCTTGTGCTCGTCGTGTGCGAGATCGTGGTCATCTTCCAGACGTTCTCGCTCGTGTGGGTCGTGCTGCTGCTCCTGGGCGTGTTCTGGGCACACAGCGAGCTCGACGACCTCATCAAGGACCACCTGCTTGACTCGACGATCGTGCTCTCCATCTTCGCGGCGCTGTGCATCGTCATCCAGACGCAGCAGTTCGACCGTCTGCGCGCGCACCAGCAGCTGCAGCTTGGCGCCGGCCTGGAGGAGGACGAAGCGCCGGCGGCGGCTGAGAACGTCGAGGCATCTCGCGTCAGCACCAGCGCGCAGGACCGTCTGCTCCGACCCAACGTCGACAGCTCGCTCGTGGACGACGAAGAGCTGCAGCTGGGGTCCACTGCCAAGGGCATCGAGGAGAAGCTGCGCGTGTCGCTCTACGATGCGGTGCTGGACAGCGACTACAAGAAAGTGGAGCAGATGTTTGCGCACGCCGAGGTCGTGCTGGGCTCCAAGGTCAAGCTCCAGATTCTGCTGCTCAACATGTACAACACGCCGATGCTCGTGCTCTGGTCGTTCGCGCGGGCGTCGATGAACCCGCTGCACGTAGCGTGTCGCGCGGGCGACGTGCGCATGGTGGAGATCCTGCTGGAGGCGGGATTGAACCCGAACTTCCTCGACAAGATTGCGGGCACGTCCTTCGACCTGCAGCTGCTGTACGAGATCTGCCAGCTCCGCATGAAGAACATCACGCACGTCTTGGGCTCGCCGCTGCACGTGGCCGTGCTCAATGGCCACACGGACGTCATTGACGTGCTCGTGCAGTATGGCGCGAACCTGGACGTGATCGCGAAGACGAGCTTCTTCTCGCACTCGATGCGCGTCACGCCGGTGTTTCTGTGCGACTCGACAGACGTCATCGAGTGTCTGATTCGGCACAAAGCCAACATCCTCGTGGTGCCCGGCAAGGGGAACGACATGAGTACGTCGGTGCTGCAACGAGCGCAGCTGAAGGACCGACGTGAGCTCGCGTCTGTGCTGGAGGAGTGGGGCGCGGACGTCGCGCTCACGCCTCTGCACGAGGCCGCCGCCGCAGGAGATCTGGCGACGGTCAAGCACTTGCTGTCGTGGGGAATCGATCCGGACGAGCTCGGAGAGTACCAGACGGGAGTCAACCGTCGAACGCCGCTGCACTGGGCGTCCGTCATGGGGAGACGACCAGTTATCGCGGAGCTCGTCAGGAACGGCGCAAGTGTGAATGCAGTAGACAGCTTCGGGCGAACGCCGTTGCACTGGGCGGCGCGCCACAACAATTCGGACGCGCTCGAGGAATTGCTGGCGCACGACGCCGACCCCATGGTGCTGGATAACGATGGACTCACGCCGCTAGCCTTCGCGGTTATCGGCGGCCTGGTCGACGGCAAGTGCGTTGAGCTGCTCGTTCAGTTTGGCGTGGATATCGACGAGCGCATCGAGAACGAGTACGGAGACACGTGTCTGCACTTGGCGCTTCGGTTGGGTCACCGCGACGTGGCGCTGGCGCTGTTGAAGAATGGACATGCGGATTTGTACGCCACGAATGCGCTCGGGCGCAAAGCTGTCGAGTGCTGCGCGTCGGCCGAGCTGCAGTACGCAGTTAAAGTCGCGGGAAAGTGCGTGGACGTCGTGCTGTCGTTTGATCCGGTCTTCCGGAAGTTTGCGGATCGCGTTCGCCTCGGGATCGAAGAGCACTTTATCACCGTGTACATGCGCGATCCGTCGGACGACGGCAAGCGGTCGATGGGAGTGATGAAACATGCGTCGGCGGTGGTGTGTGTGCTCAGCAGCGGGTACGAGAACAGCAACGTCTGCATGGAGGAGCTCGCGTTCGCAAAGCAGAACCAAGTCCCAGGTAAGTCACTCCTATCGCTCGCTGATGCGTGCTTGAGACTGGACCAGTTCTTTTCTAACCGTGTTGTTGCTGGCAGTGGTGGCGATTTCGTGCGAGTCGATGAACATGTCTGAAGAGCTTCAAGTGTACCTCTACACGCGGCAGATCGTTCCGTTCCGCGACGCCGTGACGTCCAGCCACACGATGCTGTCCACTGCTGGCTCCGTTCCTGATGTCACGATTCAGCACGTCGAGTTTGAGCTGGACGAGCTGAAATTCCAGAGCAGTTTACGAAGCCTAATTGATGGGCTGCGCGATGAAGTGGAGCTTCACCGTCTCGGCGGACAGCAGCTGCTCTCATTTGCACAGCCAGGGATGCTCGGCGACGCTACTGGGCGACCGTCCAGCATGCGCTCTTCGATGCAGAGTGCGAATCTGTCGGTGTTTTTCCCGTCGATGCGCGACCCATCGCTGCATAGACTTCGGCCGTCGGCAAGTGGACGAGCGAGTGCGGGGATGCCGGTGGGCAAATCGGCTGCAAACCGACGCCGTACGCTAGACGGGATCGTGAAAGATGTCATCGCGCGCTCAGGAAACAGCCTCAAAGCTGTTGCAGGGGCCTCGTTCTCGATTTTCCTGTCGCATGGCGACTGCCATCGCGAGTTCGTGACGGCGCTGTGCACGGACCTTCGTCGCCATCAGTTCCCCGTCGTTGTCGACTCGATGACGAACGTGTCGAGCATGAAAGAGCGGATCCTCGCGGCGAAGGATGCGATCCTGCAGAGCTCCATCTTTCTGGTCGTTCTGTCGGAGAAAAGCGTGAAAACGGAGCTCGTGAGCGACCAGCTCGCGTTCGCTGAAGACAAAGGCAAGACCGTTGTTCCAGTGTACTTTACGAAGAAGCCCAAGCTGATGGATGCGACGCTGAGCGAGCTCCTGGAGCAAGAAGGTCGCATGTTCGTCTTTGGCGATGATCTGAGCTACGGCCGCGGATTCGACGAGCTGCTGCGTGAGCTTCGAAAGGAGCAGGACGGCAACTCGCCGGACAGCGCGATGGTGAGGCCGTCTGTCCATGCCGCGGCGCAGAGGTTCTTGCTCAAATCCCGGCCAGCAGCTCAGACTCTCCGAGCGTCCATCGGCTGATCCGCGGGTCGTGTTTGGGAGGCTTTGTAAAATTGATGCTACGTGTTGTTCACATGCTTTTCTTGTACTTGCCACGCACTCGTTCTTCCGCTATGTCTAATGCAATTGCAACGAGCTCGTAGACAGCGAACGTTCGTAGGAGGCCTAGGCCGTCAAGAGAAAAGGGCGCTCGTTCGTTATGCCGAGCATGGAAATGGACGCAACAGTTTCGTGAAGAAGTCGGTCGCGCTATTTATTGTTGTTCGTGCTGCCAAACAGAGCAGCCATAAGACCTTCGTGCGGACGCAGAATGGTCTCCTGCGTCAAGAGCTGGCGGAAAAAGTGGAGGCGAGTGAAGCGCTCGACGCCGATCTTGAAGAGCGCCGCGGTGATCTGCTTGCTGTTCGGCCTGGACATCCGGGACGCCATCTACAAGGTGGTCTGGATCGGCCCGTCCAGTTTCTTCCATTTTCGCGCTGGCAGCACGGTTGCGCTCCAGGACGAGCTGTTGGCTGCAGCAGCCACAGCGTCGAACGGCACGCTCGCGTCGGGTTGGCCATCGTTCCACTCGCGTTGCGAGAGGATCACGCCATTCTGCAGAGACGCGAGCACGTTTTCCCTCTCGGCGCTGCTCACAAACTGCCGATTAGTCGGAGACCCAGACGGGGATTCGTTGGTCAGCGTGTCGCTGGTCCTGATCGCCGATGTTCGCGTCGACTCGATGGCGTGGGCGAGCTGCAAGCTCCTCTTCGTCGGACGGCGGCCTCCCATTTGCCAAGAAGACATCGTGGCGCAATTCAACCACCGATACGCGTTCCCAGGCACTGAGATCCCGCCCAGCTGGATGGCGCCAGCGGACAGCGACGCCGAAGCGGAGCTGCTCCGCTTCCTCGACATGGTCAGCCTCAGCGTCCCATTCCACAAGATCGTGTGCGGCGAGGCATTCGCGTTCGATCCGAAAGACCCAACGGGAGAGTACGAGGCGTCGATATACGGCTGCGCGAGCCCGAATCTGCATCGCAGCGAGTTTGTCGGCATCGCGAACCCCGTGTTCCGGAACCTGCAGATGGACAAGCTGTGGCTGACTGCTGACGTCGTCCACTTTATGAGCGTCCGCTACGGCATCCGGCAGAATTGCAAAAACGTGTTCGACGTGGCCAAGCAGCCGTCGTCCGGACGCATTCTCCTGACCTCACGCACTACCTCCAACTTCAGTTCCTACGGCCAGATGTATCTCGCGCTGATCCTCATCGACGTCACGCTGCTCGTTCTGCACTTCTTGAGCTCCATGGAGGTCTTCACGTGGATGCTTCTCCCGGAAGCGCAGGAGCTCCGAGACCGGATCCAGCAGTCGATCTCGCGGACAACGAGCCACTTCAAGGCGCTTCTCGTGAGCAGCCGATCCGCTCGGACGCTGAGCGCTTCTTCGTCCGGGTCGCCTCGAACGAGTGAATCTGCTGCGTTTGGGCCGGAAGGTCTGCTCGAAGAGCATCTCTTCTACTCGTTCTTCTCGCAGTCGCTCTATCGGAGTCCGACGGTGGCGGCCGGGACGTTCACGACGCAACTCATCTCCTGGCTGCTTGTGCTGCCCAACTCGGTCGCGTGGACCTGGAGCGACTCGTGGGCCAAGAAGCTGCAGGCGTACCTGAGCAGCGTCCGCATCTGGGTGCTCATTCTCCTGCTCACCAACACGCTCTGGAACGGTGTCGTGCTCGTCAACGAGGAGTGGGCATACCGCTTCGTCAAGCGCACGTACGTCTCGAGCCTCGAGATCCTGGCCATTGGCGCGTTGGTGTCCTTCACCTTGCGCGACGGCGTGTTCGTCATGTGCGAGCGCAAGTGGGCGCGCGAGAGGCAGCGAGTGTACGACGTCTCGTCGTTCCCCGGGTTCTTGGCGCACGGGAACACCTTCAGCCTTGAGCAAGACTACCTCGTGGCGACCCCGGCAGACGTGCTCTGGACCATCTACGCACCGCTGCTCCGAATCCTCGCGTGGGGCATCCTCGTGCTCATGCTGTATGCGACGCTGAAGCTGGCGGTGTACGCCAAACGAGACGCTCTGGTCGCGGCGGCCCAGACGAAGCTGCCACGCTCTCGCTTCAGCAAACTTGCCGCCATTTGGCCAGTTGCCCCCAGTACGCAGCACAAAGCAGACGATGTGTACACGACCGAGCACGGCGGCAGGCACTCGCACAGGACGACGCAAAAGTACGAGCGGTCCCAGATCGAGCAGATCCTCGACTGTCCCGTGCGCGCCAAGAGCCTCATCCGCAACACGCTGCAGATGGAAACCGTGGACGCCAGCGGCCGCGTGCACATCTCACCGAGCTGCTACCTGGACTTTGGCGTCATGGTGCGCGACGGCGACGTCCGATCCCGCATCTGCTTTGCCAGCGTGCTCGCGAAGGCGCGACGGGCCGAGAACGACCTCTCGGTCGCGCTCGAGGACCACCCGAGCAACATGCGCCAGCGGTCGCGCGTCACGACGTTCAGTGGGCATTCTGGGGCGCAGAGGGGCTCGGACGCTGGGGTTCAGCTGCGGTCGCTGCACGTCGTCACGCCCGAGTGAGCGAGCGAGTGAGTAGCGCTCCCTGTGGGCTGGAAATATATATATATTAGGGTACTTATCGCGCAATGGGACGATTGCCTTTTTCATGGCGGCGCTTCCTCTCTTACTGGGCGGAACTTGTTGGCCGGGAGAGCTGCTGCGCGTTACCGCCCGCCGCCGAGCTTCTGCATGAGCTTGGAGCCGCCGCCTTTCGGTCGGCTCTGGTGCACGCGACTGAGACGGCCCACCTTGTTGGGCTCCAGGTCCGCCGCAGACGTCTGGTACACACACGCAACACACACACATATAGCCGGTCGGACATGAGCACAAAGCCACGTGAAGCAAGCACGTTTGCTGTGCGGACACAACGCACCTGTCGCGGTCGCTTGGGCGGCTCTGGGCCGCTCCCTGGGCCGTGGC
Source organism: Globisporangium solare (assembly GCA_023335675.1). Taxonomy (NCBI): domain Eukaryota; phylum Oomycota; class Peronosporomycetes; order Pythiales; family Pythiaceae; genus Globisporangium; species Globisporangium solare. The sequence continues at coordinate 6,775 of JAADVP010000950.1, forward strand.
GAGACGTCATAGAACCGCTGCGTACGGGCGTCACGTCGTCCGCGTGGGCGCTCTTGCCGGCTTTCCGCTCCGCCTGCTGTTTCGTCTCCTCCTGGGCCTCTGCGAGCGTCGCGTGCCAGAGCGCGTCCCACGCGCGCGCCTTGTCCTGGGGCTCCATCTTGGTGTCGTGGAACAGCGCCAGAATCTCGCGGAAGTCCTTCCGCTTGCTCTGCCTGTTCGGCAGCTCGGCTTGCTCCAGCTCGAACTGCGGTGGCGGCGGGGGCGGCGGCGGCGGCGGCACCATGGGGGACGACGTCGCGGACCCGCTGCGGCCCGCCAGAGACGACGGCGCGGGCGGCGGGTGCTCGTCCTGCGGCATGCTCCTTAGCAAGTGGGAATGCTGCAGTGTCGACTTTGCTGCTAAGTGGCGTGCGGACAGCAAAGCGTGTCTAAGTTGATGTGTCTATCAGTTATAAAAACATCGATACCAAACCAAAGAGACCTCTAAGTTTGAGTCCTCCAGCCATCACGTGTCATCACATTAAAGAGTCCCATAATAAAAGACCCCCTCTCTGCACCGTTTCTGTCCGTTTTGTGCAAACTCTTGTGGATGAGGGCCACTATTCGGGCACAAGATCGTAGCTCTTCAAAATGGACGGCCCCACACATTCCGCCATCCGCCCCAGTCCACCACGCTCGCCATGCTGCGCCTCGTGCCGTCGCGCGCCGCGCTGCTGCGCCGCCGCTGCTTCTCCACGAACGGCCACCCGTTCGTGTTCGAGTCGCGCCACGAGTACAACGAGTACCTGCAGAGCCACCAGAGCCGCCTGCCCTGGGGCTTCTCCGTGGCCACCACGAGCTTCCAGTTCGTGCCGCAGGAGGCGCCGCACCTGCCGGCGACCATGACGCTGAGTCTGATCAAGCCCATGAAGCCCACGTCGCTGTTCGGCGCCGTGTTCACGCAGAACGCGTTCCCCGGCGCGCCCGTGCTCGTTGGCCGCAAGCGCCTGCACGAGGAGAAGCTCGGCGCCATCCTCGTCAACAACAAGATCTCGAACGTGTGCGCGAGCGGCGGCGGCGTCACGGACGCGCAGGAAGTGTGCGACGCGCTCGCCAAGCACTTGCGCCTGGAGGGCGGCAACCAGGTGCTCCCGAGCTCCACGGGCGTCATCGGCTGGCGCATCCCCGTCGACGCCATGATCGAGAACATCCCACAGTTGGTGGAGAACCTGCAGTCGGACTCCGTGCTGCCTGTGGCCGAGGGAATCATGACCACTGGTACGTGTGCTTGCATGCGCTCATGATACGACACGTCGTCCCCGCTCCGTTGGCTAATTGCGACTTTGATTGTGAAAGACTTGTACCCGAAGGTGCGCTCGATGGACGTGTGCGGCGGCCGCATCACCGGTATCGCCAAGGGTGCGGGCATGATCGAGCCTGACATGGTAAGATTTGCTCTTGCACCGCCTTTGGTTTTTTGTCAGACGATGCGCTGACGCTTTCGCGACCTTTCGTCTTGTTTCCATTCCGTTCCCACACAGGCGACGATGCTCTCGTACATCCTCACTGGTGCGTACTTGACGCAACTTCGATGATGCGCGTCCTGCTAGCTTGCTGACTCCAGAGCGCTCACATTGCTCTCTTTGATACTCATTTTGTTGTAGATCTGTCGGTACCTCGCGATGTGCTCCGTCAGTGCCTCTTGGAGGTCGTCGGCGACACGTACAACTCGATGAGCATCGACACGGACCAGAGCACGTCGGACACGGTGTCGATCGTCTCGTCGGACCAGATCCCGTTTGACATGGCCAAGCTGCCCGAGTTCAAGGCCGCGCTCCAGGAGATCTGTCAGGGCCTGTGCGAGGACATCGTGCGCAACGGTGAAGGCGCACACCACGTCATGCGCGTGGTCGTGCGCGGCGCGCAGTCGGTCGAGATGGCCAAGGGCGTGGGCAAGTCGGTCGTGAACTCGCCGCTGCTCAAGTGCGCCGTCGCGGGCAACGACCCGAACGTCGGGCGCCTGGTCATGGCCGTGGGCAAGTACATGGGCAAGCACCACAAGGACGCGGACATCACGCGCCGCATGAAGATCCGCGTCGGCGGCATCTCGATCTTCGAGAACGGCGAGTTCGTGCTCAACAGCGACATTGAGCAGCTGCTCGTGGACCACATGCGCCAGGCGCAGCTCATCGGTACGTGGTGTGGTGGCCGTGATGCGAGATTCGCTGTGCGCTTGTGTGCTCATTCCTCATTTTGCATGCTTTTTTTCAAACAAACACAGAACCAACGCGCGGCGGCCTCGACGTGACGTCCCACGACTACCCACCGCACGGCAAATTCGTTGAGGCACGTGCATGCTCTCTATGCGTGTGTTTCGCTGGAAAATGCTAAATGCTAACGGCTGACTGTTGCTACAGATTGACATCGACTTGGGCATTGGCAACGAGCGCGCTCGCGTGCTCGGCATCGATCTCACCCACGAGTACGTCGCGATCAACGCCGACTACCGTTCGTAGACGCAGGTCGAGGACGACAGAGATGCTCGCAAATTGATGCTGTTATTTGCGTTACGCCCCCTTATCTCTCTTTTTGCCTCCAATACACCTTTCCAAGATGATTTTGCCACCTCGTGCGCTGTCTATTACCTTTCTTTTCCATCCTTATCCCATTCCCATCAGCTTGGCAGCTCGTGACGGTACAGACCACTCATGAGCTGCAGTCGTCGACGCACTTTTTCTGGATCGCTGAACACGCGGTGCAAGATCTTTTCTAACCGATCGGCTTCGATGCCGTGGAAATATCGCCGAAAGCCCTCGCGGGTCTTGGTCCCCGCCACGCACTTGTGCTTGTCCTTCATGTACTGAACGATTCGCTCGTCACTTTCGTAGTTAGCGGGTCCCAGCTGAGGAGCTTGCGGCGATTGCTTCACTGGGTCACGTGGAGGGTGATCTGCACTTGCCATTGTCTTGCCCTGGTTGTCGCTTTCTTCCTTGTTCTGTTGCGTGCGGGTAGACGGCGTGGACGTCCTGCTCGCATGCGTGGACACCGACGGGACGCTGGAGTCACGTGACGACAGCGTGCGTGTCCGCGGTGACCCTACGCTCACGAATGCGTCACCGTCATCCATCTCATCCCGCCACTTGTCAATGGCATGCAAGCTCTCGGCGACATTGAAGAGCGTACTCTGGGGCAGTCGAAAGTGGCGTCTTGACGTGCTTAACGCCGAACCGGGCCTGGAGTAGTAAGTAGACAGAGTAAGTGACGAAGTCAGTCAGCAAAAAAGCCCACGCTTGCCATCTCCACACAGAGCCCAAGAAGCACAATTACTTGGCTTCGCTGTCGCTGGCACTCGAGCCGCTGTCCTCCCCGTCGTCCGAGTCCCCAGAACGAGCAGATTTCTGGAACACGCGGTCATTTTGGTCGCTACCTTGTCGCGGGGACGAGAGCGGAAAGTTGCGCCACGAAGACGCTGCTGTGCCAAGATCTAATTTCGGCGAGAGCACGTCCAGGTTCCAGTCTGGACCACTTGGCGCAGTCGTGAAGATGCCTTTAGACGACTTTTTCGGGGAGCACGGTCTCCGCTCGTCGCCTTCGCCCAAAATCAATATGTCGACTGCTCCCGAACTCACGGAGGGCGGCGTGTACGGGGACCGATGGTGCAACGACGGAGTCTTGGCCCGACTTCTGCCGTGGTGGTCAGCGCTACTACTCTCTGGGTCCTTCCTTATGTCCACAAACGCTTCTCGAAGGCTCGCACCATTGCAAAGCACCCCGGCCGACGTGTTTGGCCGACGTTCGGACGTTTTCGAATGGTTCGGCGTCCTCCGCTTCCCGCTTGCTCTTGAAGGACTGGAGTCGTACTCCCGGTGGAACGAGACGTGAGTCACTCCAGCTTGGGATACGACGCCCTCCTGCTGCCATGCTTTGAGCTCGCTCAGAATCGCGTCTCGAGACTTGTGTTTCTGGGTCTCGAGTTCGTTTGCACGGTCCAGAGTGTCCGTGACGGACATCCGAGCTGGCGTTTTTGGTCGCTCAAGTCCAGCGAATTATCTCGCACTCTCGTTACTGGAGAGCTGTTGACTGCCTTTCGACACGGAAGTAGGAGGAATACCTGCGAGATGCTGCTGCAATTCTTGCACAGTAGGGCTGCTGAACTGGGAGTCAGGCTCGCTCTCACTGCGATGGCGGCGTAGCACACTCGTGACGTTGCCCGTAAACACGATGTCTGTTCCATGCGTCAAGCTGCTCCCTGGGTCACTTTTCATCACATCCTACGGGGCCAAGAGGAGAACATTAGTCTTACGGCCTGCAAAGTCGCATCTACCCACGCGTGTCGAAAAGCCCTTACAAGTGCTGGATCGAAGCCAACAACGCGCTGTGTGCTGGAGCTGCGCGATAACCTATGGGGGCTTCGGTCGTCGTAGTGGTTCGACGACAACGACGACTTGATCCCGTCGGCGATCAGGAGCCTGTCATCCACTGTCGCTGGCGCCAGACTCGCTGCGGCCAGTTCGTCTTGATGGGCTTTGATCGCCGTGTCAATGTCGTCGTCCGAGATCTTTGCGCGTTCGTCTTCCGTGATGGACTTATCGTCCAAAGTCGTCAGTTGGGGAGAAAGTTGGCCACGATCTGGCGGTAATGCGCGATCTTGCAAACTGGATTGGCTTCCGAGTTGAGCGTCATCAGCTGCGCGCAAAATGCTACCGTAGAGAGCGTGTTCGTCACTTTGTTTGCCCAGTCACCACAGCACGAAAGAGAGCAAATTTGGGTAGAAAACCCCCCCACCTAGTTGCTCGATTTGGCCAACATCCGAAACACAGTTCCCCTCCAAATCTGCCAAAGAGCATCATGGAGTCGGCAGCAATTACAATCACGTAGGTGCTTGGAAAGAGAGAGTTGGAGTACCTATGACTTGGATCCCGTCGTGCAGCGTCAGGGGACTGAGGTCGCTGATGTCGTTGTACTGCAGATACAACTCCTGGAGACCCGTGAGCGCGCTGATGCCGTCGAGATCGCTGATGCCACTCCGCATCACCCACAGGATCTGCAGCGAGTGCAACGACGTTCCCAGGTCGCGGAAGCTGTGCAGCGTGCTGCTTTGCAGTTTGAGCTGCTGAAGCGACGGCAGCAACTCGCCAATGACTTCGACCGACTGCTTCGCAGAATCCACCGATATCTGCAGGAGCGTCGCACGCGACAGATCTTGTTTCCCGCTCAGCTTTTGCTGTCGAACACGCACGACACAACAAACAGTTCGGGGGCCTCAGATCGTGGCGAAGCGTTGCTCTTCCTAGATGACTGAATGAAGGAGGCCCATTCGTACCAGCTTTTCTTCCGTGATGTCGTCAAAAGGGTTATCTGGGAGATGCATCTCGCTCTCAGCCGCGAGCGCCAAAGGCTTCTTGGCGGCAGTAGGCGACAAAAGCTGCGCGCCGAGCGCATTCCGCGCCGTCACGGGCGTCGGGTTGCAGTCCTTGGGCAGCGTGCGGATCATGAACCGGGCTTTGCTCGGCTCGATCGGCTTCCCAATCGACAACGGAGAGACTCTGCTGCTACTATTGCCGTTAGCGCCGCCAGTGATGGCAGGAGGCTGGTTCAGCATCGCTGACGCGTCCATTTCTTCGCGGAGATCGATCGCCGGCGCGACCATACTCATAGCCACTGACACGGTGAAGAAGCAGCCGGTAACCGCACCGCCTTTGTTCGCTGCAAGGCGCCTCTCAGGACCGCGACGCAGCCACGAGACGCAAGAGCACTACAGACTGCACTAGCTGCGCCCACGGGAGCACACGGATGGCACTATTTCCATCGACGCACAGAGCCCATTTTGCGCCATTTCTCGCCATTTTGACTATTCTTATTACGGAATTCATCGAGAATGTCACCTTCGAAAAAACTAAAGCGACTGCCTATTTTTTCTCGACGTCTTCCGTAACAACGCCTGAGAATACAGGCTGTCC
>JAADVP010000951.1:0-12709 GCA_023335675.1 Globisporangium solare
AGAATGCAGGCGTGGCCGTCTCGCCCCCCAACCGCTCATTCTCGGATTTCCCTTCAAGCGCGCAAGCCCCAAGCAGCAGCACCAGTAAACACACGATGGCCACCAGCAAGAGATTCGCAGGGGTACGTTGCATAGGCGCGTGCGCGTGAGAGACGCAGCGAGAGACGTTGCTGACGCGTGGATTTGTATCTTTTTTCGTTTCTTCTGTTGCGTTGACAGGTGGAACTGGGCGGGACGTCGTGGCTCCTGGCTATCGCCGTCGACACGCCGACCAACATCGTCGAGCAGACCAAGATCGACACGACGACGCCAAAGGAGACGCTTGACGCGGCCGTCGCGTGGCTCAAGACCCAGACCTTCGACTCCATCGGTGCGTTTGGTAGCGTCAATAGGACGTGTGCAGTGCGTTTGCTGGACGGCTTTGCTCATTTGAATGCTCGCATGCGCTTTGTTGTTATGTTCTTACAGGCATTGCGTCGTTCGGTCCAATTGACTTGAACCGCTCGAGCCCAACGTATGGCTACATCACGAGCACGCCAAAGCCCGACTGGGGCAACACGGAGATCGTCGGCGTGTTCGAGCGCGCGTTCCCAGGCGTGCCGATCGGATTTGAGACCGATGTGAACGCGCCAGCGCTCTACGAAGTGAACCACGGCGGCCACGGCGACATCTCGAGCGCGTGCTACATCACTGTCGGCACGGGCCTCGGCATCGGTGTCGCACTCGGCGGCAAGGCTGTGCACGGCCACATGCACCCAGAGGGCGGTCACGTGTTCGTGCCACGCGCGCCTGCGGATGTTGAAGCCGACTTCCATGGCGTGTGCCCGTTCCACGGTGCCTGTGTCGAGGGCATGGTCGCGTCGCCATCCATCGCGGCGCGCACTGGCTTCGACCGTCGCGACGTGCACACGCTCACGGACGACGACCCGATCTGGGACACGATCGCGCACTACTTGGCGTACGCGTGCATGAACCTGACGCTCACGGTGTCGCCCGAAGTGATTGTGATCGGCGGCGGCATCTCCAAGCGCGAGAAGCTCTTTGTGTTGATCCGCGAGAAGTTTGAAAAGTTCCTCAACAACTACGTGACGTACCCACCAGTGGAGTCGTACATCCGCGCGTCGTTCCACCCGGACATCGGTCTCGTGAGCTCCATCGAACTCGCGCGCCTCACGCTCTTGGAGCAGCAAAAGTGAGAAACCGGTCGTGAAATGTAGTTGATTTTAGTAGTATACCCGTGTTCAAGCAGCGTCGTTTGCCTCGATTCATGTGTCCATTGCGCCATTCTAAACCCCGTGAAACCAACACAAGACGCCGACGCGTCCAGGGATGCTCTAGAGCCATTGTTGAAAGAGTGCCGCTGGCTGCACATCCGAGCACCCGCAATGGCGGCAGCACAGACAACGCTGCAGTGGCTGCATCTCCTTCCGGCACCTGCTGCAGGCTTCAACCACGCGGCAGCAGCAGCACGAGACCCGCCTCGGCTGGGCATCGACTTTGTGCGCGCCAACGCGCCGGCGGCTTCCATCGCGCTCCTCCCGCATACCGCCAACGAGTCTGTGCATCCAGCAGGATCTGAGCCACTTCGGCATCGCGGGCGTCGTCTGGAACTGCGTACGTCCGTCTCCATTCGCATCATGGCTTTGGCACTGGCTGATGGCACGATGTGTGTGTGGATCTGCGGGTAAATTAGGCACGCGCGCTCATTCATTACTTCCAGATGCTGGCGAACAAGCGGCTGCTCGCAAAGAAGCGCATCGTTGAACTCGGCGCGGGCACGGGCGCCGTGGGGCTCGCGCTCGCGTTGCTGCATGCTGCTGCTGCGGACGATGATGGCGACAGCGTGGACGCGCTCGTGCTGACGGATCTGGAGGCTGTCGTGCCGCTCACGACGCGCAACGTGCACGCGACGGCCCGTGCGCACCCGAGCGTGCGCGCCATGCTCGAACGAGGTGCCATCGCCGCCCAAGCGTACTGCTGGTGACAGCGCATCCTGTGAAGACAGTAGAGCACTCCATTGTCGTATTGATATTATGAACTAACTGTGCTCGATGCCTTCTTGTAGGGGCGATGACGTGGCCGACACACCGCTGCACGCCTTTGCCGATGCCGTCGTGGCCTCCGATTGCCTGTACGAGCTGTCGCTGTATGCGGATCTGCTAAAGTCGCTGCTCGCGCTCACGGACCGACCGGCTGCCCAGGACAACGAGCCCGTTGTGTTTCTCGCGTACAAGCAGCGGATCTCCGAGTAGGTCGCCGTTCGTTCCTTTGCGACGCTCTCTCCGACACTCATGTCTTTCTGTTTCACTCCACAGACGCGAGCGGGTCTTCTTTGAGTCTGCGGCTGCGTTCTTCGACATCTCGGTGGAAGCTGTGGATGGCGCTGCGTGCGAGGCGATCCAGCGCGACACCATCTACGTGTGCACACTGGCGCGGCGACGCGAACTAGAAGACGCGTGCGCTCGTGACGGCAGCGGCTGAAGCCGCAGATAAGAGCTGCTGCTGATACCCTAGCGTTCCACGGAGAAGAAATCGACATAATGCAAAGAGCAGCACGCACGCACCTGCTGCCGCTAAAGCCCACTTTGCATCCCCCATATATTCAAAACAGACACCCATTTTGCCGCCATGCTTCTCTTTGTCTCTTTCTTTCTTTCTGCTTGATCTCACCACTACGTTGCTGCTTGCAGTGTCTTCTTCCCCGCGACACTGTGCACGCTCTAACGCTCGCCGCCTACAGCTTCAGGTAGCTCACGACTTCTTTATCGAAACAGGACTTGAGAAGGCTGTCGCCATTGATGATCTTGGTCGTCGCCACAATAATATCATACGGGCCTAAACAAACACAGAGACACAGAGCATTAGACAAACCATTTGCACCCTCCCGCGAGCTCAAGAGCAAACTCACACTCTGGCTGGCGCGATACGTGGCGAAGCGCGGCGATCTCCATGTACGTCACGCCGCCCAAAAAGTACACGAGCATCACTTTCCGCTCGTCGCCGCCAAAGCTGTCGAGCTTGGCCGCCGACGCCGCCGCGACAGAGTCGTCCGCTTGGCTCGACGACGACGACGAAGTCTGCGAGATCTCAGCTGACGGGCCGGGCAACTGGCGCAGCGCCTCCTGGATCGCGCCCCAGCCTCGGGGCTTCGTCGCGCTCTCCACGAGCCGCACCGAGAGCGGCGCGTACCCCGGCACGTGGCCAGCGCTCACGTACGCAATGTCGCGCGGGTTCCGAGGGTCCACGTCTTCGTTGATCAAGCGGAACGACTTGCGCGCAATGGAGAAGCCGCTCGACTCTGTCCAGAGCGTATCGCGGCGGCGCAGGAACCCGGCCTTCTCGAGGCTGGTGAGCGCCATCATGATCTCAAAGCCGTACGTCTGCACAAGCTCGCGGCGGATGTGGTCAAAGTTCTTGGCCTTGATGCCGCCGTTCGCGACAGATTGCAGGCAAAACTGGCGCAGCACGCTCAAGATCGGTTCCTGGAACCCCACGCGCTCCTCGAGCTGGTCAAAGATCGTCTCGCCCATGAGCATCGCGTGCTCGGCAACCTTGAGGTCGCGGAATGACTTGTTGTCCGTCGTCTTCTTGATCAGCTCCGCGAGGTTGATGTGCTGCTGCAGCGACTGGTAGTTTTGCTTGAGTCCCGGGATGCGCTTGACAAACTCGCGGATCTCACTGATCGACGCATCGCGGTTCTTGCGGAATTCGTCGTACCGCTCGCGGATCTCGTGCGCCTGCTGCTGGAGGTTCATGCCGAGCCGCTCGACGTGGTAGTCGCGCACTTCGGCGTAGAGCTTGTCGTTCGAGTTCAACGGGATCGAGACCTGCTTGCCGCTGTTGCTGTTCGTGCTCTCGTCTTCGGCGATGAGCTCGGCGTCGACGCTGATGAAGCCGTTGTTAATGCTGATGATCTCGTCGAGCAGCCCTTCGTACGTCATCGGCGTGCACAGCGGCGTCGCGAGATCCACGTTGCGATCGACGAGCACGAGCGTATCGATCTCTGGGTCCAGCACGCCGATCGGGTTGCCCGCAACCTCTTGCTCGCGCTTGAAGTGCGCCATCATCTCCCACACCATCTTGGACATCGCACCCTTGTACTTGACGTGCGGGATCATGCCGAAGATCGTCTGCAGCTTGATGATCGACGACGAGATCGTGTGCAGATGCGTCTTGTCGTTGTCCACAAACAGCTCCTTGAAGCACGAATCGAGCTCGAGCGTCAAAATGTCGTCGTCGAACGGGATCAGATCCAGCTTGTACTCGCCGATGCTCACGCTGCCAAACACGCCCTCTTTCTTCAAGATCTCGTCGCACACGAGCGTGCGGCGGCTCACAAAGTAGAGGTGGAAGCGCTTCTTGCCGCCCACAGGCTGCGGCGCGTTCGGGTCCGCACCGAGGTCGCGGATGTACTTGGCGACGTACCGCATCGCGCGGATGGACGGCCGCACGAGGAAGAGCACGAACTCACAGCTCGTCTTGATGGTCTTGCCGAACGAGTGCGGCTCGCGCACGCCGTGGTCCTTGAGCACGGCCGTGCCGTCCACGAGCACATGGTTCAGCGGCCCGTTGAGCTCCGGGTCCAGCACGAAGCAGATATCCTTGCCGATCGAGTCCAGGATCGAGAACAGCTCGCGCCGCGCGTCCTCGCGCAGCACCGCGAGGTTCAGCACGCCGTTCTCGAGGGTGCTCGCCTTCGACATCTTCGCTCAGTTCTTTTATCAGCATCGCTTTGCGTTCCCCCTCGAGTGCTTCCGGGTCGGGTTGACGCATCGACTGCTGCTTTTCATCAAAACCCATCAACCTGAATCATTCTCTTGTACTGTTTATTTGTATTGAAATGGGTTTGGGTTTGGTAATATGGGTGGGTCTCAAGTAGTCGATGTTGAACCCGGACTGCTTGATGGGAGCACTTGGCCAAGCACTTGAGCCGCTCGCCGATACCACAAGATGATGATGGCCATGCTGCGTGGCGGCCGCGCGTCGGCAGTAGCACGTGCTGCGCTGCGGCGACACAGCGTCGCATGCGCGCTCAGCACAGACGCAGACGAGGCCGCTGTGCTCACGCGCGAATACATCTATGGTGCGCTGTACGCGAAGGACAGCGGGTACTTCACGACGCAGGACCGCGAAGTGCTACATGCACCGCCCGAGAGCATCGACTTTACGAACCTTTGGGGCGCGTTCGACTACCGCCGCGAGGTCGCGTCGCTGTACAAGGAGAAGAAAGAGGCGTGGCTCACCCCCGTGGAGGTGTTTGCGCCGTTCTACTCGCACGCGATCGCCAAGTACATGCTCAACTCGCCGTTTTTCCACAAGCACATGACGATCTACGAGATTGGCGGCGGCGCTGGCACGAACGCGCTGCATATCCTCAACTACCTCAAGGTGCGCTTTGCTGGCAAAGAACTGCGGGGAGTGCACGCGCAAATGAGTCGTACGCATGCTATGTGCTTTGTGCTTTGCAGGAAAACGCGCCGGATGTGTACGCCGAGACCAAGTACACGCTGATCGAGATCAGTCCGTTGATGGCCGAGCGCCAGCGCCAGCGCATCATGAGCGCGCACCCGCAACAATGCACGGTGCTCAATACGGACATCCTGACGTTCGCGGATGTGCACGAGCCTGTGCACGAGCAGTGCTTCTTTCTCGCCATGGAGGTGCTCGACAACCTACCGCACGACAAAGTGACGCTCCAGCACGGCAAGTGGTACGAGTCGGTCGTGCGCATGCGCGCCGCTAGCGACAGCGCTGAGGCGCCCAGCAAACTCGACTTGGTCGAAGATCTGCGGCCCGTGGACGATCTGCTGATCCGCCAGACGATGCGCTTGTTTGGCTGCGAGCTGCCGCTCACGGTGCAGTACAAACTCAACAATTCGTTCGCGCGCAAGGTGCGCAGTCTGGTCGGCAAGCACGAAAAGGAGCTCCACTCGGCGTTCATCCCCACGGGCGCCATGCAGCTGCTCAACACGCTCCGCGCGTCGTTCCCGCGCCACCACATGATCGCTGCCGACTTTGACTCACTGCCAGCACCGAACCTGGACCCAAAGTCGCCGATCAAGGCGCTGCACCACCCGTTGAGCATGACGGCGACGTCCACTGGCACGCTGTGCGCAGCGAATGCGCCGCTCGTGGCATCCAAGACGTCAGGTACGTGAATACATTCTTCATTACCTTGCGCCTGCTTTTCATGAGAGGCTGACTGACGCTTGTCGTGTGTGTGCTGTTGCTGCAGGCGTGACGGAAGACCATGATACGTACCTGGCCGAAGGCGGCGTGGCCGACATTTTCTTCGCGACGGACTTTGCGAAGCTGAAAAAGGCGTACTGCACGACGCTCACGCGCAAGCCGGACGAGGTGTCGGTGGTCAAGTCCGGGGCGTTTCTCAAGGAGTTTGCGGACCTGGACCGCACCAAGACGATCACAGGGTACAACCCGCTGCTCGAAGATTACTCCAACACGAGCTTCCTCTTGTCCTAGATGCGCGCGTTTTGGGAATGCAGGGTGCACAAACACACACACAGATAATAGACAAATAGGAGCCAACGAGCGAAGCGGAAGTAATCGGAAAAGCCGCGGGCTTTCTTCGACAGAAAACATTTCGTTAAATTGCTGCCTTGTGGAAAATGGTCGCTCTTTTCTGGCTGAATTGCTGGCTTCTTGGACGCATGATTTGAGATTCGTTGCAATTTGGAACGGGGTCCTAGCGTCCACTGCTTCTCGTGGGAGCTACTTGACCGCACGCTTTGGTGGCGAGCGGAAGATGAGCGTATGGGTCTTTGCGGCGAGCGTGCCTTGCTCGAGTGCACGCCGAGCGTGCTTGTCGCAGTTTTCGCACAATATATAGGTTGAGTCGGGGATTTCTCTGGATGCCGGGCCAAGGACCTTGACGCCTTCTGGGACGTGATCCTGTTTCCCACAGTACAACGCACCAACAGCGTCAGCAAAAGAAGCAAAGAAAGAGTCGCATGCAGCAGACAACTGACTACCACGTACCGCGCAATAGGATGTAACACAGAAACGGCACGACGACTTGGCGATGATGCCGCACGTCTGGCAACGGTGGCGCGGGCATTTCCACACAAAGTTCTCCGGCACTTTGTACCCCAAGCACTCTGCGTTTTCACACAATCAACATCAAAGCATAAAGCGATCAGCTTCCTGCCATTTTCCCCACCCTCTCTACAATTGTACGAGCAAGAGCTACGTTACCTTCATGATACACTTTTGGGCATTTTGCACCCTTGGAGTCGTCCCCGGGCCAGTCGCACTCGATCAGTTCGCCCCCATCCTTGCAACAGAAGCACACGTCCTCAGATTCGTCCTCTGGTGGCGCCTTTGCGTGCTCGCGGTTCGTCAAAAACTGGAAATAGTTGGCGGCATAATCCACCGACGCCATCTCTTCCATCTCGTTCGACGACGCGACCGATTGACTCGAATCGTTGTCGTCCATGATCTCCAGGCGTCGCTTGCGATTTCGCTTGAGCTTGTCGTCCACTTCGGGTCTCGTCGCGGCCGATGACGCACTTGGAGTTGACGGGGGTCCGTTCGACTGCACAGCTCCGCTATTCCTATTAGGAGAGAAAAAAAGCAACAAATTAGCCACACATTTCTCAATGACTGCAACTCTAATCGGCACTAGAGGCCTGTCGTACTCTGTGTTGAACGGTGTGCAGTTGGGACAATGCCACTCCCTCATGCGCCAGACGGATTGCGTCTATTGCCCACAGACAGCAGTACACACAAAGAAATAAGGCAGTGAGAAATCAATAAACATTCCTCTCTGTGTGAACAAGTCCATGAACGGGCGTACCCTTGCTTTCCCCACAAGCTTGTGGAGACACGCCGTGCAATACGAGCACGGACATTGCGGATGCGCGCACTTCTTGAGCGCGTGTCCAAGCGACGCCTCCGTCTCGGAGCAGAGGCCGCATACAGCGACAGCGACTCCGAGAACCAAGGCGCCTTGGTTCTTGACGCGCCGTCTCAGCACTTGCTCCATGCACACCAAGCAGATGTACACTTCGTGTCCTCTGCTGTCCTAGTTTTCCCGCAAACACAAACGCATGTAAACCGCGTCAGTCAGTCAATAGCGCCACTACAGCATACGCACTCTCTCAAACACACAAAAAAAAGACGTACCTGGAGCACAAATGGGTGCTTTGTAAACTGTTTGACGGACTGCGCTTGTTTGGTCTTGCACAGGATGCAGATCGTGTTGGGGTCCAGCAGTACAGTCAGCGCAACTTTACTCGCGCCGCGCGCGCCTCCGCTCGCTGTCCCAGCCGTGCGATTGAGCGCGCTGCCGCCTTTCGTTGGCGTTGCTAGGTCGCGCAAGACCTGCTGGCCCGCAGTCGTCGAGCGCGCGTTGCTGACTGTCCGGTTCCTCTGAATCGATCGAGACATCGCGTTGCCCTGTGTCCGCGACATCGGGCGGCTTATGGACCCGCGGAGCTCTTCGCGCGACATCAGCGCGCGGTTCTGCGAAGACGGCGCGACCTTGTTGCGATCGCCACGCACGATCCCGTCCTTCGCGCTCTTCTTCTTCGCCTTCTTGGCCGCGTCCAGCTCGCGCTGGATCTCGACTTCCATCAAGACCGATTTTTCTAGCAGCGCCATCCGCTGGCTCCGAAGATACGCGTGTACCGTGCGCTCAAACATCTCGTACTCGACGCTCGAGCGAAACTGGAAGCAGTAGCAGATGCGCGTCGCCTGAGCCGTGCCGCCGTGGATCTGGTGTCCGATCATCGGGTCCCACGGCGCCACCATCGGGCGCTTGACCTTCGTCGCCGATGCTTGCTGTTGCACGTATCTGCTGTCAGCATGATCCTGCGGCAACGGCGTTTTCTGACGCGGGAGCGTCGAGACCCACAGCGCCGAGTTCGTCTCGCGCTGCAGCGACACGCTCGCGCAGCGCGCCACTTGCAGCACGCGCGAAGATACAACGTCGGTCACGACCAGCTTCTCGTCGGCCGCGAGCGCCTCGTTCGGTTGGCTCGTGCGCAGCGCAACGCTGGGGCCCACAGCGGCAATGGTGCCGCTTGGAGTCAATGCGAGCTGCGCGTCCGGCGCCACGACGCGGAACAGCTTGAGGCTCTCGGCCTCGGCCTCCGCGAGCTTGAGCAGCACGCCGCGGAAGCCCATCGCCATCATCTCTTCCCGTTGTCTCGTCCCTCGGCGGTCTTGCGGTTCTTTGGATGCGGCGACTGCGTACTGAGGGAGGCGTCCTAAGTACGAAACAATTAGAGGAGTATTCCCCCACTTGAGTGACTATGCGCCTTCGGACTTTAAAGTTATGAGAGGAGGAGCACAATGTGACACTAAAATGAACAACCGCACAAATGAATGCAAGCGGCCAAAATGGAGCCATGAGCAAGGACCGCACACAATAGTACGACGCCGTTGCAGCCCTCTGTGTGTGTGGCAGCGCTTCATGTGCGCGTGGAGCACATACTACTGGTGCGCTCGCGCGTATATTGTCGCTTCTGTATGCGAGGGTGCGAAAAGGGGGGAGGAAGGAAGGCGATCTGTTTGGCCTCAAACGTCGCGACTCTCGGTGCGCAGACGGATCTTCGGCAGTTGAAGCGACGCCTCCAGCACGTTGTCTTGATTCAATGCACTTTGACGGGTACTTGTTTTGAAGTGTGTCTCGCGGTATGCATACTTCCTTCCCTTCAATCGGACTAGAGCACTATATTCACTTGTAGAGTTTGATAGGAAACAAAGCAAGGTAAGCATGCAAGCATGAACGGTCATTCCCACAAAGGCGTCGCGCTCCAGAAGACGCAACGCAACAGCAGCCCGCATCTACTCACGCTTTGTTTGAGCAGCAGCCATGCCAAAGAACGCCAAGGCCGCAGCACTGCAGCAGGTGAGCGAATTCCCCGCGAGCGACCGCGCGACGGAGGAGAAGGTGGACCGCCTTGTCACCTTCCTCGCCGACGAACTTGAGAGCAACGAGCTGCTCTCGCAGACGCAGATGGAGGGCCCCGTCGCGCAGGAGATCGCGGACACCAAGGCCCGGCAAGGAGAGCTCCTGAAGAAGCTCGGAGGCGGCGGCACGTTGCTGCAGGACGGCAACGCCGCAGCAGCAGAAGACGTGGCCGCGTTCCTCGCCGACACGGAGCAGCACCACAAGGACGACAAGGAGCACACAAAGGATGACAAGGTCGCGACGGAGCTTGGCCGAGCGCCCGACGCTCGCGTCGAGCACGTGCCAAAGGCAATTACGCTCGAAGTGGCAACGGAAACGCTGCCATCCGCGATCGCGCTGAGCTCGCAGCGAGAGAGCGCGATGCCGCACATGATGTTTGGCGGTGCGTTCCTGCTCGTGGCGGCCGTGCTGCTCACGGTCATGACCAAGCACGCACGCAAGCCCCACGCAAGCAAGGATGACGCGAACGCCTACTACTACCTGCACCAGTAAACGATGTCCAGGTGGCTGACTCAGCAAGCAGGCCGCAATGTGTATTCCAAAGAGCAAACCCCATGCATAACAAACTATAACATGTTCCAAGCAAACCTTCTCTGGGCATTTAGTGCTTGCCATCATGGTAAACGAAGCATAGGGAGGGAGAACGAAGAGTCTACGTGATGAGGGCTGCTGCTGCTGCTGCTGCTGCTCGCCGTTGCTTATATCCACTTGACCATGAGCGACGCGTTCTCCAGCTTCTTGTCCGAGAACGAGGCCGTGTCACTGAACTCCACCGCTGCCGGCGGGAACGCCGTTCGAAGCTCGAACGCGCGGCCGCGTGCTTCGGGGATCTGCACATGCAATGCCGGCGTTGTTAGCACTCATGGCAATGAATGCATGGACAATGGAGACACCAAGTGTACCTGTTCCTTGACAAAGACCCACAGCTTGGACATCGGGTCTGACTTGAGAAAGCGGCGTGTGAGTCGCGAGCCATCGGGTGCGCGGATCTGGACGCGCGTCACGTCCGGCGTGCCATCTGCATATTGTGCACACAAAAAGATGGTTTAGCAAGGAGCGATCGTGCTTTTCTTTGAGTAGCTGCGAAAACGTACCAGCAGGCTCTGGCTTCAGTATCTCCAAGACTTCTTCTTCCTCGTCGTCGTCGTCTTCCTCGCACTGCGCCTTCGACTCTTCCATGTCCGAGTCGTCACCATTTTGCAGCGACGCCGCGATGGCAGCAGCCAACTGCGCATCCTCCGACGCATCCTCAATGTTTGTGCTTCGCGCCTACGACACATACACGCAACACGATGACGAGAAAGAGCGCGTGAACTTCCAACAGCGGCAATACAATGAAGCTGCGCACTCGCAGATCTACCGCCGCAGGTTTTGGCGCGCTGCTTCCGGTCTCCTCCATCGGGTACGTACAACAGAAATCCGACACTGAAAAGTCGCAAGTTAGTCTCCTCCCTTTGTTTCCCAATACAGAAAAGCACTCGTTCAAACGCACGCTTTTCCGTCATATCTTGGGGCTCGAGAAATCCCGCCCACTTCTGCACGATTTCGCCCGACCGCGGGTCAATGATCACGATCACGGGGAGAGTCTCGCGGTCGATCTGGTAGAGCGTGCAGAACTTCTTGCCGTGCTCCGATGCCCAGTAGTTCTGCGCAACACAGCGCCACGTATCAAAGTTGTAGGCCTCAGGACATAATCCATTAAGAGGCATGCGCGCACACAACGAGACCACGCACCTGCCAAAACACAAAGCCACTCGCGACGAGGTTCTGCACAACATCGTCCGCCCACGTGTCGCGGTTGAGCATGTGGCTCGCAAACACGATCTCGTCCTGGATGTTCACGAGCAGCCACTTGTTCCCGTTCTTCGCGTGCATACGCGCCTGCGTTGCATTTAAGAACATCGGTGAGCACACGAGTCGATCAAATACGGTCGCGCATGCAGATGAAGACCCACATCTGCGTATGTGCCCTGGTACATGATCGTGACAGGCGGCTGGAAAAGCGTTCTCAGGTCTCGCGTCCGGCTGGACGTGTCGTCGCCGCCGCTAGGACCTGCGCCGCCATATTCGAAACCACAATTATTGCGCCACACACAACAGTGAGTCCTCTTGGGCCGTTTACAGACAAAAAAGCTCTTTTTTGTTTTCGCACCAAATGCAGACGAGATGCTCGGCATCTCCGACGTCGCGTTGATCGCAGCGATGCTCTCGGCCGCAAAGTCGCGGTACTGATCGTGTATTCTGCGCAGCGGCACTGTTGGTTGCATCCCATAAGTTCGTGAGCTTATTCCGCAATCCTTTTGCTCGCATCCACAGAAACATACAACATAAAAGACCACTTACTTCCTTCAAAGTTGGCGCCGACAAGGCGCTGGCGCTTCGACGGATCTGGAGCGCGCACCTCACTGCATTTACACGCACATACCACCATAGGCAATACACACACACACGCGCATAGATGTGAGCAACCACTTAGCAATAGGAACAGCTTCAAGCATTGATGAGACGCACTCGTCGCCGTAGCCGCCTCCCATGGCTGGAGCTGGCGGTGGGAAGTCAGAGCCACCGCCGCCGCCACCGCCAAACCCTTGGCCTCCGCTCTCCATGTACAAGTTCACCTGCAGAAACCAACGCCGCATGAGCACAATATGCAACCAAATCTGGAAGCGTAAGGCAAATTCAAAACGCCAACGCACCGCTTCATCGAGCTTCCAGTTCGTCAGCTGCAGACACATAACGACACGCAATACACGCTCAGTCCCCGCATTATCCGCG